>CAUYRH010111334.1:0-18750 GCA_963574655.1 Perodicticus potto | reverse complement strand
GAGGGGAGGAGGGGCGAGGGAAGGAGGGGTGAGGGGGGGAGAAAGGGATCTTCCAGTTCCCACCTAATGGGCACAGTCTAAGGGCACACGCACCCCCTGGGACTTGACCTAACAAATATAACAAATGCAAATATTGTAACTTAATTGTTTCTTCTTTTAATCTGAAATTTTTACAAAACTCACTTTTATAGAAACCATTCCTTGCTTATTAACTAGTATCTCTACTGTTAAACATATGTTCCAAGCTGGCACAAGGATGAGTAAGTTTTGCATCAGCCTGGAGCGCAGTCCCTCTGCAGGCATGCTGATGCGCTCTGCGGCTGACACTACTCTCTGCCCTCCGCTCATGTAGAGTTGGAAACCCCCTCAGCGCACTCGGCCTGGACTCTCCTCCAGGGCTTCGTTGAGGTGCCCCATCAGCACACAGCAGTGAAAGCCACATATCTCACCGCTGCAACTGGGATTTCTCTAAAGTCAAGCCAGATTTCAAGCAGGGATCTTACATTAGGAGAAAGGTTCCTCAATGGTATATTTTCATAGCAAAGAGAGAGTGGTCTTCATGGCTGGTGAGCGTTTACTGTGTTCCCTTAGAAGTGTTCTGTTTTCTTAATTTTCTTTTTGTTCCTTGAAGTCTCACCTTGGGGTCTTCTCTCTGAAGAACCAGTGAGCCCTCCAGAGTCACCCACTGGTGCAGGGAAAAAAGGTCTTTCCCAGTTGGCAGGCGAGGAATTCGGGGGTTCCCAGATCTTGTCACTGGATGCAGGACATGGGGGTAAGAAGTCTTCCCCTGGTTCCCTGAGGCAGCGTCCTGGAGAATCAGGCATAAAAGACAAGGCAATTTGACAACCAGGACAAAATGTCCAACACCTGATGGTAAGTAGTTCAAACAGAGAACACGGAGCAAAGGGGAGTAACTTATCAATTGAATAAACTGTTAACACTTTCTATAATTAGCTTATATAGCCAAACTGAAACTTCCCACCAAGTTTCCACGAAAATAAAAAAAAAAAAAATTAAACCATGCCCATTGTAGGCACATTTCAGAATACTTAGGCCAAAGAAATGTTCTATTTCAGAGTGAAATACGATCATAAGTAAAGAATAAGAACTAGTAATCTTTAGACATCTAATTAACAACACTGAAAGCTAGAAAATGGAGGAATGTGGCCTTTCCACAGCTGCAGCTTCTTCAAAGGTTTCTGTTTCTGGTCTTGACATTGACCTTTCCAGACGGACTTCTGCAGTATCTCAGGAACACCAAGGTCATCCCGAGAGAGACGCACGTTGGCTGCTCTCGTCAGGGGCCTGGACCTACTGATGGCAAAATGACCTTTTCCTGCGAGTGCACCTTAAAAATCCCTAAGTAATGTGTTTATTATGTATAAATGGGGAAAACACTCATAAAAACATGGGAGGATGAACAAAGCTCTCGGATTGGGCTACCTGTAGAGGCTCAGAGAGGGAAGGCTGTGATCAGGAAGACAGGGCTGGGTTCATTCCTTACACTGGGCGAGGTTACACGGTATTTTTTGTTATTCATTACATGCAAGCACCAACTACATACAAGTAAATACTCATGTTATACTCTTTCATGTGTGTATTATAAGTTTAAAGCACATTTTAAAAAGTTACAGTCTTTTTAAAATCAGCAAACATTTTGTTTGTCGTTAGTATTTTTTGGCTTCACCAATGAAAATTTTGTTCATCTGTCATTGTAGTATTTTTTCATTGACATTGATCTCTTATTATTAACTATAAAAGCTTTATGCAAACATTAAATACGTTAATATAATGGAGAAAAAAATCAGGTCAGAATTTGAATAGGGGCACTGAGCTTCAAGATAAATCAGGTCATTGGTCTCAGCTGTGAACACTTTCGGGCGTCACTTCCCACCAGGGACCTGTTCCATATTTCCTTCCACACTCTCTGCTGGTTTTAGGGCTGTTTGTATTATCCTGTGGCAGTTTCCTCCACAGAAAAATTTGCCCCCATTTGATCAAAGCTCATTTTTTCTCCTAGTAAATGAAGGCAAAGGAGAAATGTTTTCAAAAAAATATATAAATGATAGTGCTGGTTATCTATCGCATTGAAAACTTGACCTAATTAAAGGATCTGTCTATAGGGAGAAGCCCACCACAGATGATGCTACGCAGTGAATTGATTATTAGGAAGTTCCAATTTGTGCATGGTAGGAGGAATGGCCATTCACTGAAATTGTGAAATACTCTGTCTCATCTTCTCTAACGTTCTTCCTGGAACTCAATTCTTATGAGATGTTTTTGTTTCTTGGTTGCATATGAAACTAATTTTAATTCTGTAGAAGGCTAGGCTGTGCCGTTTGCATCTTCTGTTTCCTGAGTTACTGCACACATGCAGATTCTGGGCTGGTGTCCTATCCGGTGTTGCTGAGTAAGGAAATAATATTCCATCCTGAAATGAAATACATTCAGGAGTATCCCTCTAATTCTGAAAATAAGTCCCTTGAGAGCTGGAATAGGACATGTTTGTTGATAAAGTGGCTGAGTTAAGCTTTGCAATGATCTTTCTGGGGAGGTTGATGGGTGGACTTGCACTAGATTTATTTGCTGGGTGGTTGATGAGTGGATTGCACTAGATTTCCTGCAGTTTTCATAACTTCTTGCTCAAGACAGCGTCCTATCTGTCTTCATTGTCACCATTTTGCTGTGCTGGGGAGGCCCAGCCTAATCAGAGGGGTAAGGTATCATGACAATTCAAATGTTACAAGGAAAAGAAAAATATGTGAATGATACCTCGGAAAAGAAATTCATCAGAATGTTCCCTGTGCCTTTGTCATGGTGTGAGCTGTTATGATGCTGTAGAGTTTGGACAAATAGAGTGTTTGTGCTCTGATCACAGTAGCATATATATTTTTAAGACTCTGTAGCATATGTCATGTTCAGTAAATGAGCTTGGTAATTTTTTAGTTTCTCAGCATTGACACTCGCCTCCTGCCCTTTGAGCAGCCTCTTTCAGGCTGAGGTGTCTTTGTCGTGTGCTTCTGTGTTCTGACAACCATCTGCCTTCTCTGCAGAGGCTGAGATTTCCGTGAAGGCAGGGCCTGGCTCCCATATCCCTATTTCCAACCACAGTACAGCCTCTGTAAGGTGCTTGCTGAAGGGATGTAACAGACTGGTCAGTGCACAGAGGTGGTCACCATCAGGAGCCAGACCTGCATCACTGACACAGCACGTGGTGCACGTGGTGGACATCTGGTCCATGAAAATCAGGTCAGTTTAAAGAGCTGGTCAGTGCAGGGAGGTGGTCAACTGTATCTGTTGTGATGGTGGTCTCTATATCTATATGAATGAATACGACTCACTAAATTTGTCATAATAATGTTATGTTTTCTGTCAAGGGATAAGCCGGAATCACTGCAGTGCAGCAGGTCTGGATATATATTCTACAGAAAAACAGTTAGGGGGCATTTAAAAATTAGCAAAACAACCTTCTCCCCTTGTTTCATAATTAGAGCAATTTGGAGAATTGGAAGTTCCTGGATTAAGCAAATTAGGTTACTTTACTATGTGACCTAGAAATACATTTAATAGGTATATATGGTATAAATCTCTAAGTGGAATTTAGACTCATTTGACTGGAGGTGGTTTTTTCAAAAAGCTTCCTGTAGTAGGATTCCCTTTTGGGAATGGCTGTGTCAGAACATGGCATTTTTATTGTTTAACTGAACGAACATTCCATTTTAATTGTCTTCCTTTTGACATGATGTTATTTCTGATCCCATACGCAACACAGATGTAGGGTGAGGCATAACTCGACTGAGAATCCATGATGAACTGGTGTCTGGTGCTTGCTGTGATCCAGTGAGGAAAGTTCTGTTCTCCCTGCTTGATAGATGAGGAAATTGAGACCCACACAGGTGAGGGAGCTGGTCAGTGTCAGCACAGCCAGTGCTTGTGAGGAACGGAGTCTGAGCCAAGTTCGCCCCATGCCAGCCCTGACTTCACTGGCTTCCATGGTGCTTGTCCTCATGACTGACACGCTTCTTCCAGGGCATCACCACCTCCCTGAGCAAGAGATGGGCAATGGTTCTGCCTCCATGGCCCCTGTTGAATGATAGCGGTACTTATTGACGTTATGAAACTTTAGAAAATTTCTCTCTTCCTATGTCTACATACTTGTAAGAATGTGGGCTCCACAGAGTGTGAGGTTTCGGTTTGCTTGTAACTATGTCTCCAGTGCCCAGAATAGTATCTGCCACATAGTAGGCACTCTGCAAATATTTGACAAATAAAGAAAGAGGAAACATAAATGAATTCCAACAAAAAGGATTAGAGATAATTCCATAAAGAAAAGTTGGTTATGAAGTTCTGCATAGTAGAGATAGAAAAATGGTTATTTCAGTCTCAGACAAATATGAGAAGTTATGAATTTTATGGAAAGTCTAAAAACAGAGGAAGGTGATAAGTGAAGTACTGACATTTATAAAGTAGGTGGTGCTGAGAGTGCAGAGAAACTTTAAAGCTGTCTTGAAGCATTTGAACTTTATTCCATAAATGGATATTAAAAATTAAGATGGAGTTAAAATGATAGGCATTTCATGCAAATGATACTCCGCAGTAAAACTAGCTTTCCAACCAATCACACGAGAAACTCTGTTTACTTGTAGTTAATTCCATCAATTCTCAAAGCTATCTCACCTGGAAATCTTCTCACAAGAGCCGTCTTGCGGCTGTGGCCTTAATGTTCCACTGAGCCACTCCCTCAGGGCACCGCAGTGTGTGCAGACTTGAATCAGGGCCGGGCATTGTCCTACTCTGTCTAATGGCCATTCTGTAAAAGCAGAGTCAAATCCAGAGAGGTCTGAATTGTAGTCCAGCTGCACAACTAGTTTAGGCTATTTATCTACCCTCCATGAGCATCGTTTTTCAATTGTAAAATGAGGAAATTGAATGAAACCATCTTTAATTTCTATGATTTCTTGCTCAATTATCTTCTTGGGATGCCAAGATTTCAGCCCAGTAAGAAAAATGTCCTTGAGATTCAAGGCCAGGGTGACCTCAGATGGGGACAATGTTGTAATTTCCTCAGAGGCAGCTTTTTCAGGTCTTTGTGCTGCTTCCTCTCTAGCACATCATTTATCCTCTGAGGTTGAAGGATTGATTCTGACTTCTACACTGGTCTTATTTCCCTGGGGAAGCAGGTGGAGCTCTGGAGTTGACTTGGTCAGGAGATTTTGCCAATTAGCTTGCAACCAAACTGCTAGAAGCCAGAATTCTTCTCTAGGCGATGACAGTTTTTCATCCTACAATCCAATTTTTGGAGTCTTTGAGTTTGATCAGTTTCCATTTTTATAATTAACATGTAAAATATAAGTATGCCATATGTGTATCATAAGAGATAGAACTACAGCTTGGTTAATTGTTTAAAAGTTGACTGATTTAAATTGCTTAAAGCAAACAATTATGCTTGATAATTCTATGCCAAAGGACATAAAATAGTACAAAAGCCCTTCTTAAAAATGTAATCAATTAGTCTTCACTCTCTTGATTTACCAGCATGGCCAAATACCAATTCTGTGTTTATATATATAGGTTGGTAACATTTCGCACTGGGTCAAAATTCCAATGGAAAGAGCGGGAACAGCAGCAGCTTGTCCTTCCTACTCTGTCTTCACAGCCATGTATATTCTTTCTCCAAATTAAACCCATGTTTAGTTTTGTCTCAGATAACAGATTCCATACAGGCAATACTTATTTATTTCTCTGATTTTCACCCCACTGCCATCATTGCTGTGAGCCTCGGCGATGTGCAACTTTGAAGATGTAAGTCGCTGTGAATTTCTTCTCTTTATGTCTCCTGTGAAGTAGGAGGCTGACAGGACGCTGGCATGAGAATCTGTTGTGACTTTCAATAAATCTATGTGCTTGGAAGAGCACTGGACACAGAGGAAGCACAGCATTTATGTTCCTGAAGAAATAGAAGAATTTATAGATTTGCAGACAGATGGACGTCAGACCTGTGGAAGGTAGAAGCATATAGAAAACTGAGGAAAACTGAGAAAGATGCATTGATTCCAGAGAAAACGAAAGTGAGTATCAAAGGAAAAATAATCACACTGAACACCAGCTTAATCAAAATTACAGGCTAAATAAATTGAGGGAATAGAGCCCTGGAGTGAGTAAGAGGGTGGCACAGACATGTGTGTGAAAGAGTCACGTCTTACTCTTCCATATAAAATGCCCACAACTGGGGTAAAAAACAGAAAGCCATAATATAACTATGTTATGTAGCAACAAAAGAGTAAAAACCAAAATAATCTATTAATATTGGATTATGCCATCTTTCCTGACAAGCCTGGTGTAAGTATTTAGCTCTTTAAAATATGTGAATGTAGGGCAGCACCTTTGGCGCAGTGGGTAGAGCGCCAGCCGCATATACCGAGGGTGGCAGGTTCAAACCCGGCCCTGGCCAAACTGCAACAAAAAAATAGCCAGGCGTTGTGGTGGGCACCTGTAGTCCCAGCTACTCGGGAGGCTGAGTCAGCAGAATCGCCTAAGCCCAAGAGCTGGAGGTTGTTGTGAGCAGGGAGGCCACACACCCTACCGAGGGTGATAAAGTGCGACTCTGTCTCCCCCCCCAAAAAATATGTGAATGTATATGATAAATACAGAAGAGGGGGAAGAGAAGATCATTCTGTAGCAGTGTTTTTCAACCTTTTTTATCTCCCGGCACCCTTGAGCCTATAGTTAAATTTCCATCGCACGCTTAAATTATGTGGGTCAAAAAGTAAAGAGTAAAAAAGAGAATATGCACACTGTGTTTTGAACTTGGTTCAAAATAATTTAATCAATGATTTTTAAAAATTCTCTCAGCACATTGAGATCCTCTCACACACACCACTGCAAAGTTGCTATTCTAGGGGAAACACAAAACGGGCCCAAAACGCAAGTCATTGCTGGTAATTACACTGAAACTTTGCCTGCACTGGTTGAGAATATATTGTTACAAATGAAAAAGATACAGCATAAAAAAAGGTGAAACTAAAATCCCACATGATTTTAGCAAGTTATGGTTGATGTGGGAGAGACCAGAGAGTAAAACCGCAAACGTTTCTCCCCTGGCTTGTGGGGTTGATGAGCTATTGGTAGTTTCCCAACATTGATTAAAAGAAGTTGACTTTTAGAAGAGAAATAGGATTTATAACAAAAAAATCACTAAAGGGATGGCTTGGTGCAACCCGGGTCTGTTAAACAATGACAACTGCAACAAAAAAATAGCCAGGCGGAGCTGGAGGTTCCTAGAGAGCCAGCACTCTACCCAGGGTGACACAGTGAGACTGTTTCCAAAAGAAAAAAATCACTGAAGGGAAAAAAAAGAGCCATAGGGATAAATCAGTTCAGCAAAAAGAAAAAAAATGAACTTTTTTTTTAGCTTTTAAAAGATGATTAGTCACAAAAATGTAAGACTTAATTTTAGTTTCAACAATAATACTTAAACTTATCCTTCCCATTTTTCAGTATGTGTACTTGATTTTTTAAATTGTTTTTCAGTTCTTTTTCTTCTTCTCCTTTTTCTTTCTTTTTTCTTTTCTGAGACAGAGTTTCACTTTCTTGCCCCAGCAGAGTGAGATGGAATGATATCTCACAGCAACCTCAAACTCTTGGGCTCAAGTGATCCTCTTGCCTCAGCCCCCCAAGTAGGTGGGACTATAGGCGCCACCACAACGACCGGCTAATTTTAGAGACAGGGACTTGCTCTTGCTCAGTCCAGTCTTCACTCCTGGGCTGAAGCCCTCCAGCCAAGTCAGCCTCCCAGAGTGCTGGGATCACAGGCTGAGCCACCACACGGGCCTTGTTTTCCAGTTCTTCAACTGCACTTACTTTGTGTGTCCTTGTGCCTGTGTATATTTCTAAGACAGCATTCCATAAAGATCATCCCAGCAAAAGAAGCCAGTTCTTCACGACTGTCAGTTCAAATCAAGAGTGAAATGATGCTGCTAACCTTTTTTAATATCAGATGGATTATTCATTATGAATTTATGAATTTGACTAAACAGCCAAACAGTTAACCAAGTTTAGTATTGGAAGTGCTGAAAATGACTTGTGAAAAAGTGAGACAGAAACTTTTCACCAGCAACTCATGGCTCTTGCATCAAGGCAATGCACTGGCTCACACAGCACTGTCTATAAGGGAGTTTTTAGCCAGTAAACAAATAACTGTATTAGAATACTCTCCCCATTCACCTGATCTGGCCCCAAATGCCTTTAAAAAAAAAAAGATCATCCCAGCAATGGGCGGCCCTTCCTTCCCCTGGGTCTTCTCACCAACTTCTGCTCTGTCTTTTCTCATCCTTGTCTATCCATTGTCTATCCTCAGCCGCGATGGCTCTTCCTCTTCAAAAGCAATAAATCTCTGTTTAATCCTTTTCTCTGGAAGAGATAGGCCATGTGTGAGTAACTTTATTGCATAATAGTTGATGAGTCCAAATACCACAAGTGAAATAAAGTAAGCATGGAGCACAAGAAAACCTGGGGGCGGAGCTGCTGACCTGGAGCCTGGCCTGTTACATCATCCTGCCAACCCCAAGGCCCCAACACCACGTGGAGGTGACTGAAGGTGACCACTACCCTGCATTCTATTTTTATTGTCACCTAGCTTAAAAAAATCAATTTAAAAACTATTCAAGTACCCATATGATACAATTAGGTGTTTAGACTATTTCATTCCTAAAAATCCAATTAAAATCACAGAGAATGGAAAGACTTAAAATACAGCGAAGAAAACCATCATTTTTACTAAACTGAGGAAGCAACTGTGTGTGTAACCTTCAGCACAAATTATGCAGCCAAAAGATGTGAAATCAAGATCCAGAAATCAAGGGAAAGCTTAAAGTCTACACCGATTATTCAGATTTGAAGAAGAAAGAGCCTTAATCTTTAATTGTCTAGAAAGGCTCATCCAACCATCTTTTAGCTAGTGATTTGAGGCACGAGCAGGCCCCGGAAAGTGGAGAACCGTGGCTGTCCTGTGAAAATAGCTGAGGCCCAGTGCCGACCATGCTGAACTCACATGTGAGTATGACTGATGTCCCATCCAGGCACGGAGAGAACAGGAGGTGAAGGAGGAGGACAGAATAGCAGCAGGGGCTCCATCACGACGCACCTCCCAGTAAGTCAGCACCAAAGTTGAAGGAGAGGGACTCCAAAGGGAAAGGACGCAATAGACTTGAGGAGAGTGAGTTTGAGGGGAAAGTAGCAGAAGGAAGCTCTGGGTTGTCTCAGCTCATCTCGCCCAGCTTCCCGTCATACCTAAGGATGAAACCGACCTGCAGGCTTATGAAGAAGTGAACATCAGACCTACGCAGACATGCTGGGTGGGAGAAAGAGCCAAGGGCATCAGCAAAGGGTGGGCAAAGATCACGCAGTGCAGGAAAAATTACCCAGTGGCAGAGGAAAAATTCTCCAGAGTCTCAAAAAATTAATGTATAATCTCTTAAAACTAAGAGGAAGGAAAAAAGACACATATATTCCAAGTAGAGCTCATACAGCAATGAGAGGAGATAAGAATGATCTGCCCTGCTTAACCTTGCTGGTAGTTAAGGAAATGAAAACTAAACAGAAATGAGGCATGCTTTAGAGTCAGATCTGGGAAGAACTGAAAGTTTAAAAGTATTAAGTGTTGTCTCTGAGAGCAAAAAACAAAACCAAAAACAAAATGGCTTATATCACTCCCCTAGTGAGAGGGAAAATTGGTACAGTCCTTGGAGGGGCAGCAGCTTGTGAAGTTCAAAATGCCCAGTCTGTGGCTCAAAGGAGTAGGGCACTGGCCCCATATGCTGGAGGTGGTGGGTTCAAACCCAGCCCTGGTCAAAAACTGCAAAAAAAAAAAAAAAAATCCTGGCCTGTAAGATCAGCTGTTACCTGCGTCCTGGAACAACTCTTACTGAGGTGCACAAAGGTGGATCTGTGGGTACAGATGGTTTTGCCAACACTGCAACAGGGATAATTAGAAATAACCCAAATGATCAAGACTAGGAGAAGAGATGGATAAATGTGGCATTCCATAGAGCCGTGAAAGCTATCACGCCACGCGTCTCAGTGTGAATGTCACGGAAACAGCTGCACATGGATTTGCACACTCACTGCAGTGTGATGTATTAACTTACTCGGCACCAAGTTGCTCCAGGCTCTAAGAATGTAACAGTGCAGCTTCCACTCTGGAGCCACAGACAGACAGTAGCCAAAATATAAGAAAATTATAGATTCTATTTGAAGAAGATGAGTGAAACGGAGAAAAAACAAGTAGGGACAGAGGAGAGGAAGAACTGAGGATGCTGCAGTTTTAAATAGGATGGTGAAGGTGGAGTCTCTGACAGGTAACAGTTGAGCAAAGACCTGTCAGAGGAAGGCGTGTTCCAGGTAAAAGGAATAAGGTGCTGGACAAACAGTGGCTGCCGAAGGTGGCAGAGAGCAGACTGTGGTGGCCTTTCAGGGATTCTGGCTTCTGTGGGGGTTGGGGGTAAATGATGAGCTCTGATCTCATAACAGCTTTGTTTGGAAATGATTCCAAACTTACAGGATGAAAAGACTGGTATAAAAACACCTACATGTCCTTCATCTGGCTCCACCACTGACCTCATGAGCTCTGCTATTAATATTTGTACACATCTGCTTCTATATACTCATGTGTATATTTTCTTTAAAAAATGAGAAAGAAAATACACATTTTTCAAGTGGCACTTACAAAACAAGAGAAAATAAGAGCTGGAATGCTAAATTTCTCTAGTAATTAAAACATTTCACAGTAAAACAAAAATGAGATACCATCTCACCACCATCTAATTTGGACAAAAAAAATGAAGCCTGACAATAGTGTTATTGATGACATGATAGGAAAAGAAATTCACATGTTTTTTCCCAAACATTTGAGAATGTGTTGGATCCACTGTGGCCGTTTATTTCTAAACCTTTAGCATGTATTTCCTGGGAATAAAGATAGTCTCTTTAACAACAATACAGTTACTAATTTCAGTAAATTTAACATTGACATAAGACCTTAATGTACTGCACAGATAGCAATTTGTCCATTGATCCAATGTTCTTCATAGCATTTTCCCACCAGGGACAGAATTTAGTGTGGGGTCAGCCGTTGCTTTTGTTTCATCTCTTTAGTCTCATTTAATCTCTAACATTTCCCCCACCTTTTCCTGGTTTCTCAGACACATTTGACTGACCCTTGTGTTACACCAGGGTCACTCTGAGCTGCTGTGCTGAGAACAGACCAGAAGGGAAAAGAGAAAAATGAGGAGCTATCAAGCTAATTGAAGAGAAATATTCTGAATGGAAGTCCACAGGTTTGAGGGTTTCAGTGTTTGAGTGTGATGTGTTGAGAGGGAGAGCGAAGGAGAGAGAGGAACAGTGACTGACTCCCAGGTGTTTGGCTGGAGCCTCCAGAGGACAAGATTTGCCTTCCCAACTCCTGCAGATGGTGGTGGGGTGGGCTCAGGTTTCTGGAGGAAGACCAGACATTTGAGGGACACTGACAGTGAGGTTCCCAGTGTATAGATGGTATCAGGGGCTAAACTGGGATACAGTCACTGAAGGAGTAAAGGTATGTGCGGAACCAACAGGTTTAAAGATTGAGTCTACTATTCAGAATTCTGGGACGTAAAGAGGGACAGAGAGAGGAAATAGTGACAGAGGAGGGGTTACAGACTGAACTGTGTCCCTCAGAGTTTATCTGGTTAAACCCCAACCTCCAGTGTGATTGTATTTGGAAATGGGGTTTGTAGGAGGTAATTAAGGTCAATGGACCTCCTAAGAGTGGGGTCCTAATCTGATGAAATTGCTGGCTTTCACCAAAGAAAGACCATGTAGGGACATGGTGAAAAGACAGCCGTCTGCAAGGCAGGAAGGGAGCCGCACCTGACTCCGACCTTGCTGGCTGCTGCTGGTCTCAGAGTCCCACCTGTGAGAAGATGAATTCCTGCTGTGGAAGCCGCCTGGCACTTTGCTGTAGTGGCCTGAGCCGAGACAGGAAGAGCAGCAGGCCAGAGCATTCCAAGGGGACCGACCAATCACCAGATTCCAGACAGTAATTCCTGGTTGTGCAGCAAAAGTGGACATTAAATGTGGGGAAAGGGGGCATTAGTATGTTACTTGTTTTATCGTTCTTTATTTTGCAAGCTAGGTGGCGGATACATAGCTATGTTTTATACTATTTTACCTACTTCTTTGTGTGTCTGAAATATTTCAGTATATGTGCTGCCAAAGCAAGCAAGTCTGAAATATTTCATGAAATTTGAAAAATGAGCTCACAGAACTCAAGAGATAATGTAAGAGGAAAATTTAAGAAAACCATTAGTGTGAGACTTGAGATAAAATCAACACACACAAAAAACTGAAAACAGAGACATGGTAGAAAGGGTAGAAGAAAAAGAAATAGAGGAATGCAAATTGACAGGAATCATTTCAATTATATAACAGAACACAATATATGTGAATGGGTTAAATTTCCTACTTAAAATGCAGGGACTCAGAGCTTTAAACAATTAAGAAATTTAAAGGCAGAAAAAAAACCTGCTTATAAAAAGTGCATCTTAAAATAAAACACTTGGGAAGGGTGAAAGACATACCAAGTAAAGTCTAACAAAAATAAAATAAAAATGCCAATATTAACAAGATAAATGGAAGAAAGATTATGAGCATAAGATATGAAAAGCGGATTTTGTTATTAATAAAAAGCAATTTATCAAGAAAATAAAGCCCTATACTCCAAACATAAAGATTGAAATTTAAAAATACTCTTATCTACACAAGAAATTATTAACTGATCCACAATTAAAATGGAGAGAAAAACTCTTAGAAACTGATGGCTCAAGGAGAAAAACAAGTGTGCAGAGAATCTGAGTAACATTATTAACAGACACAGTTTTTGAAGATTTATAAACAAACTATTCTGAAAAAAAATAGCAAATGTTTTTCTAATGCCAATGGATGATAACAATAATTTTGATCCTGGATTAGACTATTAATAAGGTTCACACTTATTTAAAGAAGATATATAAGTAATAGAGACCATATTATATAAACTGAGTTAAATATAATAGATATGTTAACAAAATAATAGAAACAAAAATCTATTCAATTAGGGATTAAACATGAGGTTTTTCTTTAGAAAAAGGAACTGGCTAACATTTACGGCAGATGCTGTGTTTATATAGAAACTTTAAGTACAATAATGACAAAGATCAATTAATAAATATTAATTTTGCCTACTTAGAAACATTACCAGTTATAAAATATAATATGAAACAATTCTATTTATTAAGTATAACAACAATTCAAACTGTAACATTTCTAGAAATAAACATAGTAAGAATTATGTAGTACTGCATGATTTATGAAAGAAAAACTAAAAATAAATAAATAGAAAACAACATTCATGGAAAGGAAGATTTCTTATGCTGATGTCAGGCTGAACATGTCAGTTGATATGGAATTACCCTATAAAATAAATTTAACCCAAACCCAAATTTTGAGATAATTTTTGTAGGGATCTAAGTTGGACAAGTCGTTTCTCTTCTCTGGCCTTAGTTTCTTTATCTGTCAAATGAGGCCACTACACCTACTTCCCAGGATTGCTGCGGATGGGAGGAGATAACATGCAGAAACTGAAAAAATACTGAGTAGGAGCCATGGAAACGTGTATTGTTTCCTGTTCTTTCTATTTAATTATAGAAGGTCCTACTTGAAAGATGTATTACTTTTACAAATAAAAATAAATGAATAGAAAGTGTTTCACAGAAGAAGAAAGGGCACTAACCTTTCTTAGGTCGGGCTGGGCATCCCCAGTGCGCAGGCGCAGCAAGGGGCCTTAGCCCCGGGCTGCGCATCTTCCGGCAGGTCTTTCTTTAAAGAAAACTGTTTAACCTTTTCTTATAAAAAGGAAGAAAGAAATTTAAAAAAATTTGTTTTCAAATACAATTTTATGCTTTATAATAAATAGTGGGATTTTTTTCTCATTTGTTGCCTTAAAAAGTTCTTTGCATTGAACTTAATTACTAAAAAGAAAAAAGAGAAAACAAAAGAGCTGTTCTTTTCTTGTTGTAGCACACCCGCTGCTATTTGCTGAAATGTTATAATACCGACTTTTAAAATTACATTCGGCTTAAGTGTAAACATGGCTACAAAAGGATCTCTCTTTCTACTACTAACATACATACTAACGAACCAACAACTTCTGTGAGTCCTGTTGGTGTGTATTTGGCTTTTTTCTTTTGACATATGAATATGTTGCTAGTGGTATTCAGAGTGCGACCGTGACCCCACGTCTCAGTTCTGAATCTGGGAAGCTGGTGCGCCAGGCGCGTCCTTGCAGCTCCGAGCGGATCTTAAGGCTGCGCCGCTGCGCTCGGCTGGCCGCGTCCAGCAGGTGCCCGCGCCCGGGAAGGGGCGCGCAGCGGGGACGCGCTCTGTGTGCCGAGGGGGATTTGTTTGGTTCTTTCCCTCTCAGGCACATAAGAAACTGGGGGCGCGAGGCGTTCCTCTTTGGGTTTCTGCGGGCACAGCAGGACCCTCCCCGCGGCTCCCGCGGGTCCGGCGGGTCCCTCCCGCTGCCAAGGCCCTTGTGGTCGCCTATTGAGCCCGAGCCGCAGCTGCTGAGGATGTCGTGTTAGAACTGAAGCAAGGACACCATAGTGATGGGAGGTGGCTGCCAGGGAACCCGGGGGTGAAAACCCCGCCTGAAAGGACAGGAAAGTGACACTGGCGGGTGAGCGCCCAAACACCCACTAGGTGGGAACAGTGCGCGCTGCGGCCACTGTGAAAAGGGAGAGAGAATGCGGATTAGTTGTCCTTGAGTGACTCAAGTTACACTAAACCAGCTAATAATTCCCCTCCGCTGTCATCGCTGCGCTCTGCGGGGGGGCGGGGACCTGCGCTCGCGCCCCGGAGGTTTGCAGGCGAAATCTGGCTCCCACATACACTTGGCCGTGAATCGTGCACGTTTGTAAAATATATGGGAAATGTTTACCTTAATCGAGGCGTGCAAAGTTTCCCCCCTCCCCTCTTTCGCCTCTTGGAACAATAAGAATTCTCTACGGCCAGCATCAAGATGACCAAAAACAAAGTTCCACACCCCAAATAAGCAAAACAGGCCTCCCAGAATCGGCCTGCCCTGTCGGACACCCCTGCCTTAAATGGAGTGTGAAGAAATTCGAGAAAAATCAGGAGAAGGACCGTAAGGAGAACACTCTCTCCCTGAGGGAACAAGACAAAGGCAAAATTAATGAAGAGATTAAAACTTTTCATCAGGATGATAATTGATGTTTATAATCGCACCCTGGAAAGTGTAATGTAAAGTGTCTTATGAATTACAATGTCAGAGAAAAGCTAATTTGTACAGTTTCGAGTTACCTACAGTGGGGTTCCTGGAAGGCGCTCTATATGGAGTACGCGTGGTATAGTAAATATTTAATTATCTGAAAATTAAACTAACCAGGATTCTTACTCTAGATAAATAATTCACTGTTAATTTAATAAAAAAGTCACATCCTCTTTTTCTGATCATAAAAGAATTGTGTCCTCAGTAGATAATTTTTGAAGAAGGTGAAACTGTAAAAATGCAGAGAAAAGATAGCTATCACTTAACCATTCAGGAAACCACTATTAACATCTGGAATATTTTTCAAGAGCTTCCTGTATGCATTTTTTAGAGTAATTGAATTCATATTATATGTCCTTTGAATTTTACTTTTGACACTTAATGTTGTTTAAAACAGTAGGAGCGATGCTTTACAAATGTAATTTTTAAATTTGCGTAATATTCTGTTTTACTGATGTATTATGATTTAATTATCATACCATAGTATATGAACTTTTAAATACTTTCCTTGTTACAAATAATCCTTGCTTGAAAATGCTCGACTTAAATATTTTCCCAGATTTCAGATGATTATTTTAGAATAGATTGACCAGAAGTGGAATTACAGTATCAATGTGTATGAAAAAGTAATGCTATTCTTGTTAATATTGTCAAAATTCCTTTCAGAGAAGTTTCTGCTTGAGTCTCACTGGCAGTACCTGAGAGTGCCCAGGAAGTTTTGATATCCTTATTCTTTTAATATTTGAAAACATCTTAATTGGAATTTTCTTTAATAATTAGGAACCTGATACCTTTTAAATGTGTACTAAGCATTTACACATCCTTTCATTTTGTGCTTTATTGATTCGTGACCTTTGTTTGAAAGATGACTTTGTTTATGTGAAATAGATGAGTGAGGAATTTGGACAAACACTCCCACGAAAAGCAACTGGAAAATATGGCGAAGTGTTTGGTAGGTGACGTCAGAGAGCTAATAACTCAGTAAGGCACTGAGCCAGGTGCCTGAGCAGTGAGGCCTGGTGACCCAGGACCTCAACAATCATTTGCTGGTTTCAGAGAGAGCAGGAGAGCCCAGCTGCAATTTGGGCAGCTGCAGTGGACAGAGGAAAGATGAATCCGGTGAATCTGCTCCTCACTGTTGATTGAGGCCCTGAAATGCTGCCCAGGTAGGTGAGCTCCACGGCTGCAGCCTGACCACGGCCTGCAGTTCCACTGATTAAGGTCATGGTCAAGTGCCCGTGCCCCTAGACATTCAGCAAAAACAAATATAAATCCTCTCTGAGTGGCCCGTCTGTCCTAGATCTTGGCCTTACTTTTACAAGCAATTTTGCAAATACCCTGTTTGTTCTGGATACTTCTCTTTTGTCCTTTCAGATTGTCCTGGTCCCCTCTTGCTTTAGCCACTGCTGGAGTGATTGGCTCCACAGGCTTCTACCAGCTCTGTGCAGGTGCCTTGCTTTGGGCTGTGCCCAATCGATCCCCTGCTCTTCCTGCAGGGACATCTCTGGTGGGACGTCCAGGGCAACTCACTCTGCACTCAGCACAGTCCCAAAGTAGAGGGCAGTTAACACCCATTGAGCCGCCATTCAGCACAGGGTGGGGGACGGACATGGATACTGCTGCCCCTTTCCACACCAAAGACGCTTCGCAAAGCTCCCTGGGAGACCCGAGGGGCTCGGCCACAAGTCCGTAGCTGGTGCCAGCGCAGCACAGCTCCCTTCCATCTGCCTTCCCTCTGTTCCAGCCTCACTCCTCCAGTTCCTCATTTCTGCTTCTTGGGATCACTTTCCAAACATCAGCAACGAGTCTGCTTCCCAGAGAACCCTCATGATTAGAGTTGATGCCAAACGAAGCATAGAAAACAACCCCTCAAGGTGGAATCTTACAACTGAGTCTCTCACCAGTCAGGTGGAAAGAGGACAGTTCCTGGCTGCAAACAGGTGCTGATTCCTCCTGGTATGTAGCAGCATCTCAATCTGTATGAGTGTCGTCTGGAAGACGGCGATGAGGACGGGTGAAAGGGGCCCCTGGCTCTGCACAGGCACTTGGACGGCATAGAGAACGGTGGAGTTCACTTCTGGCTATTGTTAGCTGCCTTGAGAACCATGAAAACAACAAAGCGACATGCTTAAGTCAACCACATATCAATTCTAAGGACACTGAAACTCTGAGGGTCTCTAAGGCTGGGTCTGTTCAGTCTTTATCTTCTACAGGCCAAGGGGTTAACTGCTAAGGTTGCAGAGCTTCCAAGGAGAATAAACAAATACACAGCCTTAGAAATTCTCACACAGTGAAGACCCCATAGGAAAATAATGAAATCTGAGAACTGGGATGGTGCTATTTATGTAAATGAGCTCAGAAACTTGACTGTTAGGTTCCCTTGACTCTTCTAGGCCAGCAAAAGCAGCATTCCCTTTCTAGAGGTCCTTTTTGCAAAGCCCTCACCTCGGAGGTCCCTCACAGGATGATATTTGTCTTTTTTTAGATCCACTCCCACCACCCTCCATTGTCTGCTATAACTGAACTCAGAGAGTTTGGTGGAACGTCGGATTCATCACTTGCACAGTGGCACTTGCCTGCGATGTGTGTACAACCGTCTTCCTCGGACACCTGGGATGGAAGGTGAGAGAAAGGGCCGCACTATGTTAGCACAGCCTTGAAGGAGGGATCAGAAGATTCAGGAAGGGAGAAATGATGAAATGTGTTTATCATGTAAATCAGAGCACTTCCCAGGAGTGTCCTGGGGATGTTCACAGCCTGGAGGCAGCCAGGAGTGTCTGCGGGAAGTTCAGTGAGGACTGTGCTATGTGCTGGGAATGATGAGCACGTGCCACCAGGGATATATCTAAATGTGATAAGTAAGTCATGTGACATTTAATAAATAATTTTCAGTATAATCATATGACAGAATTCTCCTCAGTAATGAAAACGAACAACTCTACCTACGTGCAAACACGAATGACTCTCACAAACTTAATACCAAACAAAAAAGTTAGACATGAAGAATGCATATTTTTTTTTTACATATACATGTGTTTATTAGGTTTCCACTTTTTGTCTTTACAGAATTAAAAAGGCTTAAAATTTAATAACAATAACAATGTTTAAGATAAGGATTAGAAACAAAAACCTCGTAAAGAATGAACGAAGATAAATACATTCAAAAAAGAAATCAGACGATTGCTACATGGAAACATTAAGCAATAATAATAATAATGATGCAAAGAAAGTAACATTCATATTGACAGATAAGAGTATGTCTATTATAGAATGCTTTGACTCTGCAGCTCAGTATGGAGTCTTCAAATACTTTAAATACTTTTATATTCATGAGTTAGTATCTTTGTGTCATTTCTTTAGCTTGTGGGTAGAGTTTAACCTTACCC
>CAUYRH010111333.1:0-13805 GCA_963574655.1 Perodicticus potto | reverse complement strand
GCTGTCACCCTGGATAGAGTGCTGTGGCATCACAGCTCACAGCAACCTCCAATTCCTGGGCTCAAGCGAGTCTCCTGCCTCCACCTCCCAAGTAGCTGGGACTACAGGCGCCCGCCACAATGCCCGGCCATTTTTTGGTTGGAGCCATCATTGTTGTTTGGCGGGCCCGGGCTGGATTCGAACCTGCCAACTCAGGTGTACGTGGCTGGCGCCTTAGCCCGTTGAGCCACAGGCACCGAGCCTAATCATGTTATTGTTGAGTCTCTTGGTCTGTTTTTTGTGGAGCGTTAAAGATGATCTTCTGTTAATGTGTTTTCTTTTTTTTAAATGTTTATAAACAAGGACTTCCAAATATGAGCTCTACTCAAATACAATAGCTCCCCCAAAGCTAAAAGAGCAAATTATCAACAGCAATGGAAAGGAAAAAACTAGAAATGTGTGTAGGTGAGTAGTAAAGTAGTTTAAAAAAAAATAAGATACATGTTTAGATATACCGATACTTTTTAAAGCAGTAAAATCTAAGGCATTTTGTACACCTTTGCACTTAATAATTTAAGAAAAAAGAGATACGTGTTTGGATATATTTATACTTTTTCAATCTTTAAAAAATTGCCTATTTAACCATAAAAGTTTTTCGCAATTTCTTAAATTGTTATTGTAATGTTACGGCTAATGGAAAATGTCTTCATAGATTTTGCTGAGAAAATAAAGATGATTTTACAGTAAAGATTATATAAGACATATAGTAATGATGCCATAAACCTTTACATTGGGAACTATAAAGGATGGTTATAAGCTCACAAGCTCAATAAGATTAAGGACTGTATTTGTTATAAGGTTTCTACAGTTGGCAATAAAACAGGCAATTCCAGTTACCACATTTATAAAAGCTTAGAGGCACAATACAAAATACATTGAATGGTTGTGAAGAATCAAAATCCTCAATATTTATTTACCACACTAAATATCAAAATAAAAAGTTACATCAAGAAAATCTGGGCTCGGCGCCTGTGGCTCAACTGGCTAAGGCGCCAGCCACGTACACCTGAGCTGGCGGGTTCGAATCCAGCCCGGGCCCGCCAAACAACGATGGCTGCAACCAAATAAATGGCCGGGCATTGTGGCGGGCGCCTGTAGTCCCAGCTACTTGGGAGGCGGAGGCAAGAGACTCACTTGAGCCCAGGAATTGGAGGTTGCTATGAGCTGTGATGCCACGGCACTCTATCCAGGGTGACAGCTTGAGGCTCTCTCTCAAAAAAAATAAAAAAATAAATTAAAAAAAAAAAAAAAAGAAAGAAAATCTGCACATACCCATGCCTTTTACAAAGTTGATTTTCTTTCTTTTTCAACTGAAATACAGGTTCAGCATGGAGACCTGCTTAGAGCCAGGTTTGAGGAACTGGGTATGGTGAGATGGTAACATCACATTAAATAAAAATCCTTAAATGTAAATTCAGAAATAGCCAAGATTTTCTTCCCTTCCTTCTTCCCACTTTCCCTTAAGTAGTACTACATATAGCTAGCTGAACTTAACTAAATAAAAAAATGAGCACATTTGGCAAGAAGTCAATTTCCTAAATGATTTAGGTGTCCTGGGACGGAACTGGAGAAGAGGTTTAAGGATAGGGGACATGGAGCATAGGTGTGAAGTCAAGTAACTCAAATGATCAAGTGAATATATTACTTTTTTTCTGACATTAATGGAACCTTGCACAGAGTTACACAGCATCCAGGTGGCAAGCCAGACGATGCTCAGAGCATTGTGTTCACTTGGGAAATTATGCCAAACAGGCAAGATGGAAGAAACAGCACAGCAAGAACTCCTTTAGACTTCAGCAAAGGCCCCAGCAACAGCTGCTGCTAACGCTCCAGCTGGCAGTGCCAGACCATCACAGCAGCACCCGCCTTGACTTCAAAATTCATAGTTGGGAAAAACAACTGCAAGAGAAATCTGCAGCTTCTCTATGATTCTTTGCCAATTCAACCTAAGGATCAATCCATTCTTTAGCTACTTAGAAGTAACACAAGCTAAACTTTCAAATTAAGGAAAATAATTTATTCTAGCCTTATCCTAGCAGATCAGTCATTCAATTATTAATTAGACTATTCTCCAAGAAATTCTGCATCACACTGACTAAAGTACAAACAACAGATATTAGAAAATAGCAAGAGCTCATAGGCACAAGATTACCAAACTACAATATTATATGCTTTCAGGACCACTTCTAAAAGCTACTAAGTGAGGGGAAAAGGTAAGAGACAGTGTTATTTCACTGCACAGATAATGTCTGAGAAAACTAAAGTCTAAGGCAGTACTGCCCTACGTCATGAGAACAGTGGTGGCACTTAATGTGATTTTTTTTTTTAATAGGTAGAAGAAGATTTTCACAGGCTTCCTGCTGAGACCAACCAGAAAACTCACACTGCTTTCTCTCCACAGATGACAGCATCATGCAAAGAAGCAGCTCTGACCCAGCAGCACTCTACTACAGCACCTGGAACATCCTGAAGATCGTCTTCTCTCATAATCTGAAGCTGCACAAGAAGTCCTATAGTTGGCCTGGCTTTCCTCCACAGGGACCCAGCTTACCCTTCAAGGCAAGACTCCAGGGCACAGAGAAAAAAAGGAGTTGATATAATCTCATAGGGCTCCTCAGAGTTCCTTCTTCTGAGGTGAAGGTCAGTACAATTCCTAGTCTAAGGGGAATAGGAGTTAGTGATCTAGCTTTTTTTGCCCACCCTCTCCACACTGTTCAAAGTATTTCTAGACCTATATAAAAATCTAATGTTATCATTTGGACAGTTGCCCTCCAGCTATATAGGAGTTGAACTGGTTAGGAAAATTTTTATGTAAAACCATATATTTACCTTCAATTCATAGTGAACTGAATGTCCCTTCACATCTGACTATGCACAAACAGACTCATTCTAATTAAAGGACTTTTTTTTTCACATATTGTATGTATACTTTGCAAATGAACAGAATTTCATACATCTGTATTTCATTAGGGATTTCTTTTTCTTCGATTTCTAAAAATTTAATTGTGTAATTGTTTCCTTTGCCCTTTAGAAAGACAGTATTGGCAAGTCCCCACTGTGACACACTATTGAATTTTTAATTTTTCTTTCTCTTTCCATATTTGGTGAAGATGGAGTCTTGCTTTTGCCCAGGCAGGTGAGGAGCTCCTGACTTCAAGGGACGCGCACAACCAGCCCCTCCAAAGTCCTAGAGTTGTAGGTATGCCATAGCACCCTGCTGAACAACACAATTTTTCCCATCACTCTCTTTCTCTTCCTTCACCATCTTTCATTTTCTTGTCTTCTTTTTCTCTTCTTTCTCCCTTCTTGCTCTTTACTCCTCTCTTCCTTCTGGCCTTATATCAAAAGGACATTTCAATACCTAATCACTGACACAAAATAATTTCAAGTGAAGGAGGTAGTGAGAAGAAAAAAGTAGGGAAGGCAGTGAATAAGAAGAAAACACAGGTCGGCACCTGTGGCTCTGTGGGTAGGGTGCCAGCCCCATATACGGAGGGCTGTATCAAACCCAGTCCTGGCCAAACTGTAACAAAAAACAGCCAGATTCTATAACCGGAACCTGTAATCTCAGCTACTCAGGAAGCTGAGGCAAGAGAATCGCCTAAGCCCAAGAGCTGGAGGTTACTGTGACCTGTAACGCCATAGCACTCTACCGGGCGATAAAGTGAGACTCTGTCTCAAAATAAAAAAAAAAAAAAAAAAACAGAAAACACACATGAGGAAGAACCAACAGCAAAATTCTGGTAACATGAAAAATTAAAACAGAAAAACCCCACATGTGACAGCCAAAACAGAAAATTCCACCTATAAAAAATTGATGGAAATGACAAAAAGGGAATTGAAAATATAGATGGCAAAGGCAATAAAGGGAACTGATGAAAAAGTAAAAAACAGAACCCAAAAAAAGGATGAAAGATATTAAGAATATAAAAAATATGGTGGAGCTTAAGGAATGGCAGAAATCTATCAGGGAACTTAAAGATGCAGTAGAAAGTATCAATAATAGGTTAGACCATGAGAAGCAAGAATCTCAGGACTAGAGAATAAAGCTCTTGAGCTAACCCAGGTAGTTAAAGAGGCAGAAAAGAAGAGAGAGAGGTAGCAGAACAGTTACTCAGAGAATTATGGGACTTCACAAAGCATTCAAATATGAATTATAGGGATCCCTGAAGGGGAAGAGGAACATCCCAAAAGAATGGAAGCCCTATTGGAGGATCATAAATGAAAATTTCCCAAGTTTCACCAAAGATTCCAAAGTACTCCCTTTTAGAAGGATATTGAACCCTGTATTATCTCAACACAAACAGAGCATCTCCAAGATACTCTGTAATGAACCTATCCACAGGTAAGACAAAAGAGAAAATTCTGCAAGCAGCCAGGAGTAAGCACCAATGGACCTACAGGGGCAGATCCATCAGGTGACAGCAGACTTTTCACCTGAAACTTTTCAAGCCAAATCAGAATGGTCATCTACCTTTAACCATTTTTTTTTTTTTTCCAAACAGTCTCAAGCTGGGTAAAGTACCATAGCATCACAGCTCACAACAACCTCCAACTCTTGGATTCAAGTGATCCACTTGCCTCAGTTTTTCTATTTTTAGTAGAGAAGGGGGTCTCACTTTTGCTCAGGCTGGTCAAGAACTCGTGAGCTCAAGCTATCCACCCACCTTGGCCTCCTAGAGCACTAGGATTACAGGCATGAACCACTGTACCAGCCTCTTTAACCTTCTTAAACAAAACAATTTTCACCCCAGAATTCTGTATCCTGCCAAACTAAGCTTCAAAATTGATGAAGAAATCAACTCTTTTACTGATATGCAAACACTGAGGAAATTCATGACAAGACCAGCTCTACAGGAAATATACAGGCCTTTTCTCCACACTGACCATCACGATGGACCACCAGCAAAGCAAACACCCAGAAACTAAAGGAGAAAACCTAGCTTCCACAATGGCACAAAGGATAAAACTAAGCAATGAACCTTCGCTAAATAAGGTGAACAGAACTCCACCGCACTTACCAATTCTCTTAATAAATGTTAATGGCTTGAACTCCCCACTGATGAGGCACAGGCTAGCCAATTAGATAAAAAAGCACAAGCCATCCATATGGTGTCTCCAGGAAACAAACCAAACTTAAAAGACTTAAGGTAAAGGGATTTAAAAAAACAGAATTTTAGGAAAATGGAAATCCAAAGAAAGTAGGCTTCACAATCTTATTTTCAGGTACAAGTGGTTTTAAAGTAACTAAAGTCAAAAAAGACAAAGATGGACACTTCATGTTGGTCAAGGGAACAATACAACAAAAGGACATTTCTAAATATATATGAACACAACTTAAATCCTCCCAGATTTACAAAACAGACCTTGATTGCGTTTAGTAGTATAATATCACATAACACCATAATGGCTGGGAATGTTAACACCTCTCTGACAGAACTGGATAGATCCTCTAAACAGAAACTAAACAAAGATACAAGGGACTTAAACATGACTCTAAAACAAATGGGATTAATAAACATATACAGAACACACAATCTCAAAGCTAAAGAATATACATTCTTCTGACAGCCTATGGAACATAATCCAAAACAGATCACAGGGTGGCACCTGTGGCTCAAAGGAGTAGGGTGCCAGCCCCATATACCGGAGGTGGCAGGTTCAAACCCAGCCCTGGCCAAAAACTGCAAAAAATAGATCACAGCCTAGGATACAAATCAAACGTCAACAAAATTAAAAAAATTGAAATTATACCTTATATCTTCTCAGACCACAAGACAATAAAGGTGGAACAAACTCAAACAAAAATTTCCACCCATTCAAAGGCACGGAAATTAAACATCCTTATCCTGAATGACAGTTGGGTCAGGGAAAAGATAAAGGAGGAAATTATTAAATTCCTCAAGCATAACAACAATGAGGCTACAAGTTACCAAAACTTGTGGTATACTGCAAAATTTATTGCTTTAGGTGTCTATGTCTGAAAAACAGAAAGAAAACACATCAACCACTTAATGAATCATCTTAAGGAAATGGAAAAAGAAGAATACTCTAATTGCAAACCCAGCAGAAGAAAATAACCAAAATTAAATTAAAAAATGATACACAGCTATGACTCAATAAAAAAAAAAAAAATGAATGAAATTGAAAATAAATGAATCATTCAGAAAATCAATGGAACAAAAAGTTGATTCTTCAATAAGATAAATAAAATTGATAAGCCTTTGGCCAGATTAATTAGAAACAAAAAGTAAAATCTCTAATAACCTCAATCAGAAATGAAAAAGGGAAAATAACAACAGATATCACAGAGATACAACAGATTATCTGTGACTACTACAAGAAACTCTATGTCCCAAAATTTGACAGTGTGGAGGAAATGAACCAATACCTAGAATAACACCCTCTTCTTGGACTTAATCAAGAAGAAACAGATCTCCTAGACAGACCAATATTAAGCACTGAGAGCAAAGAAACGAAAAAATCTTCTAACAAAATAATTTCCAACCAGATAGCTTTACAACACAAGTCTATCAAACCTTCAAAGAAGAGATTGTACCTATACTGCACAAACTATTCCAAAACATTGAAAAGGAAGGAATCTTTCCGAACGTGTTCTGTGAAGCAAACATCACCCTCATACCAAAACCAGGAAAAGACCTAACTAAAAAAGAGAACTACCAATTCACTAATGAATATAGATGCAAAAATACTCAATAAAATCTTAGGCAATAGATTATGCTACACATTACAAAAAATTATACAATCAAGTAGGCTTCCTCCCAAGGATGAAGGATGGTTTAACATACACAAATCTATAAGTAATTCATCATATCAATAGAAGCAAAACAAAGACTATTTAAGAGTCAACAAGAACTCTTAAAAATATAGGCAAAGATGGCACATTTCTTAAACTGATTGAAGCCATCTATGCCAAACCCACAGTTAATATCAGTGAATGAATTAAAACTGAAAGATTTTTCACTCAGTACTGGAACCAGACAAAGACATCCTCTATTGACACTACTATTCAATATAGTACTGGAAATTCTAGCCAATGTAATCAGGCAAGAGAATGCTATAAATGGCATCCAAATGGGAGCAGAAGAGGTCAAACTCTCACTCTTTTCCCATGATCTGATCATACACTTAGAGAACCACAGAGATTCAACCACAAGACTCCTGTAAGTGATCAAGATATACAATAAGGTCTCAGGGTATAAAAACAATGTTCACAAATCAGTATCCTATGTATATGCCAACAATAGCCAAATTGAGAAGCTAATCAAAGACACAATTCCCTTCATGGTAGCTTCAAAGAAAATGAATACCTAGGAATATATCTAACAAAAGAACTGAAAGGCTTATGAAAACCTAAGAAAAGAAATTGCAGCAGTCATTAACAAAGTGAAGAACATACCATGCTCCTGGCTGGGAAGAATCAACAAGGTTAAAATGCCTATTCATGCCAAAGCAATCTACAGATTCAATGCAATCCCCATTAAAATACCAACATCAGCTCAGCACCCGTAGCTTAGTGTTGAGGGCACCGGCCACATACACCTGGGCTGGCGGGTTCGAACCCAGCCCAGGCCTGCTAAACAAAAATGACAACTAAAACAAAAAAGTAGCTGGGCATTGTGTCAGGTACCTGTAGTCCCAGCTACTTGGTAGGCTGAGGCAAGAGAATCGCTTAAGCCCAAGAGTCTGAGGTTGTTGTGATCTGTGACATCATGGCACTCTACCAAGGGTGACATAAAATAAATAAATAAAAATAAAACAAAATAAAATACCAACATTGTACTTTGAAGAAATGAAAAAATAGTTCTTTGCTTTGTATGGAACCAGAAAAAAACTCATAGCCAAGGCAATATTTAGTGAAAAAAACAAGCTGGAAGCATTACTTCTACCAGACTTTAGGCTACACTACAAGTCCACAGTGATCAAAGCAGTATGGTATTGGCACAAAAACAGAGACACAGACATACGGAACCAAATAGAAAACTCAGTGATGAAACCAGTCTCTATGGGCGGCACCAGTGGCTCAAGGAGTAGGGCGCCGGCCCATATACTGAAGGTGGTGGGTTCAAACCCGACCCTGGCCAAAAACTGAAAAAAAAAAACAGTCTCTACTTGCCCTCTGATCTTTGATAAACCAAACAAGCATACAGTGGGAAAAAGAATCCCTACTCAACAAATGGTGCTGTAATAACTGGATAACCACATGTAAAAGACTGAAATTGGACCCATACCTTTCACCACTTAATAAATTGATTCAAGATGGATAAAAGATGTAAATCTAAGGCATGAAACAATAAAAATCCTAAAAGAAAGTGTGGGAAAAACTCTTGAGGATGTCAGCCTGGGAAAAGATTTTATGAATACAACTTTTCATGGCAGTTGCAACAACAACAAAAATAAACAAATGGGACTTAAATTAAATAAACTGAAAAGCTTCTGCACAGCTAAGGACACAACAATCAAAGCAAGCAGACAACCTTCAGAATGGGAAAAGATATTTGCATATTACAAATCTGATAAAAGCTTGATAACCAGGATCTATAGAGAGCTCAAATTAATCAACAAAAAAAAAAGGAGCAAACAATCCCATCTATTCTATTCAATGGGCAAGAGACATGAACAGAACCTCTCAAAGGAAGACAGATGAATGGTCAACAAACACATGAAAACATGCTCATCATCCTTAATCATCAGAAATATGGATATCAAAAACCACCCTGAGATATTACCTATCCCTAGTAACATTAGCCCACATCAGAAAGTCCCAAAATTTCAGAGATGGCACAGATGTGGAGAGAGACTAATACTTTTATATTGTTGGTGGAACTGCAAACTAATACAGCCTCTTTGGAAAGAAGTATGGAGAATTCTCTAAGAGCTCAGATTAGACCTTCCATTTGATCCCGCAATCCCAGTAATAGTCATCTACACAAAAGAAAAAAATCATTTTATCATAAAAACATTTGCACTAGATTGTTTATTGGAGCTCAATTTATAAAAGCCAAGATGTGGAAACAACCTAAATGCCCACCAACTCGGGGATGGATTAACAAGCTGTGGTATATAACATATATACAATGAAATAATATTCTACCATAAAAAAGATGATGACTTTACATCTTTTATATTAACCTGGACAAAGCTGAAACACAGTCTTCTCAGTAAAGTACCACAAGAATGGAAAAGCAAGTATCCAATATACTCAATATTAATATGAAGCCAGTAGATGATCTAATTCTTGCCCACGTAGGAGAAAAACTCATTTCAGGGTGGTACCGGTGGCTTAGTGGGCAGAACGCCAACCCCATATACTGAGGGTGGAGGGTTCAAACCCGGCCCCGGCCAAACTGCAAAAACAAAAAACAGCCGGGCGTTGAGGCAGGCACCTGTAGTCCCAGCTACTCGGGAGGCTGAGAGAAGAGAATCGCCTAAGCCCAGGAGTTGGAGGTTGCTGTGAGCTGTGTGATGCCATGGCACTCTACCAAGGGCGATAAAGTGAGACTCTGTCTTTAAAAAAATAAAAAACTATTAGTATTATTAGCAAGTTAATGCTTTTCAATCCTGTTTATCCTCCTTTCTGTTCATTGTTACAACAAAGCAGAATCCTGTAACAAAAGTTATAGTACATGCCAAATAGTCTTTTTTTCTGTAAAAGCAGGTTCTAGTTCCCAATGACTACTATTTTCTAACAGAAATCATTTTACACCAGAATAATCACTAATACCAGAATAATATAAATTGCGTTTCCTCTTTTTTTTTTTTTTTTTTTTTTGCAGTTTTGGCCGGGGCTGGTTTTGAAATCACCACCTCCGCCAGCATATGGGGCTGGCACCCTACTTCTTTGAGCCACAGGCGCCGCCCATAAATTGTGTTTCTTAATTAATCTATCTGCATATCCTGAAGGAAACATGTCAAATTCAGTCCCATGAATGACCAAATCATATGTACCTAACTTTTTTTCCATTGGAAAACCAGACTGGATATATATACTAGTAAAGTCCTCCAGAAAGTAAAAGGCCAGAAAACTACAACACTCCTACAGATCTAACAAATAGAATACTTACCCATATTTACCAAAGAGTGAAACTGTTGTTCCTCCTACAGGCACTGCTTCTCCTGGTCCATATACATCCCATATGGTCAGAGCAACCTGGGCATTCCTGGGCAGGTCAGGATATTTCACAGGCAGTTTTAGCCATTCATTCCAGCTATAGAAATAAAGTCAACATAAACAGATATAGATCTTTCTTTTAAACTAACAAATCATGCAAGAAGTTTTAGAAAAGATTCCAAACAATTAGATTAGTACTCTAAAAAATAATGTCAGTTACATCAATTTTGAACGGGAACTTCAATTTTAGATATAGGAGACATGAAATTTTTTTTTAAAAAAAGAGCTCATGAAAAATGAATGGCACTGTTAAGCCTTTAGTCAAGAACTCAGACACCACCACCAAAACACAAGAGAATATGGTAATGGCTAATAAAAACCTCAGAAAACATTTCAACCTATTAGAGACCTTTGGAACCAAACTGTGATTAACCATTTTCAGAACATAAGTTTACATTAAGAAGACAAAATGATGAAAATTACATTACTGTTAAGAGCACTTCTGAGAAAAAAGCAACCATAACCTGACAGAAATAATATAGAATATCTTTTACCTATACCATGGAAGAAGTTACCAGACTGCTCTAGACAGACAATGTGACTTTTTATGTGAGATTTTTCTGTTTCTTAAGTTATTCCATTAATATTGATAACGTTTAGCTATTAACGCCTTATGCTTTTTTTTTTTTTTTTTTTTTTTGTAGAGACAGAGTCTCACTTTATCGCCCCTGGTAGAGTGCAGTGGCGTCACACAGCTCACAGCAACCTCCAACTCTTGAGTTTAGGGGATTCTCCCTTGCCTCAGCCTCCGGAGTAGCTGGGACTACTACTAGGCGCCCGCCACAACGCCCGGCTGTTGGCTGTTTTTGTTTTGCAGTTCGGCCGGGTTTGACCCCGCCACCTTCGGTATATGGGGCCGGCACCCTACTCGATGAGCCACAGGCGCCGCCTGCCTTATGCTTTCAAACCACATCTGTATATATCATCTCACTAAGGAATGTTTGTTCTTGATAATGTAAGATCTTCTTTTAGCATCTATTCATTTCTGTATTTTTTTCTGCATTTAAACTTCACATTGCATTCATTAGATAATTACAACTCTTTTTTTTGTTTTTTTTTATAGAAACAGAGTCTCCTTTTATCGCCCTCTGGAGAGAGCTGTAGGGTCACAAAGCCCTCAGCAACCTCCAACTCCTGGGCTTAGGCAATTCTTTTGCCTCAGCCTCCCAAGTAGCTGAGACTACAGGCGCCCATCACAATGCCTGGCTATTTTTTTGTTGCAGTTCGGTGGGGACCAGGTTTTTGAAACCGCCACCCTCGGTATATGGGGCCGGTGCCTTACTCACTGAGCTATAGGCACCGACCAATTACAGCGCTCTTAAAAACAGCAGATGGCGGCTCAGCACCTGTGGCTCAAGCAGCTAAGGCGCCAGCCACATACACCTGAGCTGGCGGGTTCCAATCCAGCCCGGGGCGCCAAACAACAATGAGGGCTGCAACCAAAAAAAAAAAAAAAAACCTGGGCGTTGTGGCGGGCACCTGTAGTCCCAGCTACTTGGGAGGCGGAGGCAGGCAACTGGCTTGAGCCCAGGAATTGGAGGTTGCTGTGAGCTGTGATGCCACAGCACTGTATCCTGGGTGACAGCTTGAGGCTCTGTCTCAAAAAAAAAAAAAACAGCAGATGGCTTTTAAAATCTCAAAAGAATACTATACAAACAATACACAAACTAAAACCTAGCAGACACAAAGAATTTCATTTCTCTGTTTGCTCAAAATTATTCTCAAAGGCGCACATCCCAGTCTAGGTTAAAGACATACATCAATAAAAAAATGAACACAATTTTCAAAGTCTTAAACAAGGAATCATTTATATTCACCATATAAATTTAAGGACCTTTAGGAAAATTAGAGATGGCTATCAATTTCAAGAAGAAGCAAAAAGTCATTAAAGCCTTCCCTTCCATAAAGGTCTTAAAAATAAACCACATGTTTAAGAAAGCCACACCTATTACAGATAAGCTTGTGCAACTAAATGGATTTATTTAATTACAATCCATATGGTAAAATGGAGACAATGCCATTCTACCAATGAAAAAACCATAGAGGTTAATTAACACTGGTTAAAGTTAAAGAAAAAAAATCAGTGATAATATCCAAAATTAACTGTGAAATTTCTCCTCTACGTTCTGTCCTTTAGTAACTAGAAGACAATACCTATGACCAACCAATCATTTGTCTCAAACCTTTTGCTATTCAACACCAAGCCACAACATCTCTTTGAATAAATGCAACTGCACTTTAATCCATTTTACATACCGGGCTTCTGCAGAAGAGTTCTTCTAAAGGAAATGATTCTGCAGCTAAAAAGTTTGAAAAACCTGGGTGGCGCCTGTGGCTCAGTGAGTAGGGCGCCAGCCCCATATGCCAGAGGTGGCGGGTTCAAACCCAGCCCCGGCCAAAAACTGCAAAAAAAAAAAAAAGTTTGAAAAACTTTTCTTGATATTAAGAAAAGATCTAGTATAACACCAACAATTTGCATATTTTGAACACTATTTTGTTCTCCCCCTGCTCATGTACCATCCCTTCCCCATTCCCTATCCCTCCCCAATCTCAAGACTAAATTTACCTGACAACCTTCAACTCCTCCCAAGATTATAAAACCCAAATCTGGATGTTGCAATTCTCCCCTCCCCCGTGTGTGTGGCTCACTCCCACACAACACTATACTAAACTTTCTAGTCTGATTAATATACTGCTAAAGCCTAACTTAGTAATTTTTAAATTAGTTAGATTGATATTTTATGTATTTCTTTAAGCCATTTCAAATCCTTTATGAGACAAGGTAGAATATAAATGTTTTTAAGAATTTAAACTACTTGTTTACAGAATGATATTCACATAAAAAAAAAGTTTATTATACTGGCTGGGCGCCTGTGGCTCAACAGGCTAAGGCGCCAGCCGAGTACACCTGAGCTGGCAGGTTCGAATGCAGCCCGGACCGCCAAACAATGACGGCTGCAACCAAAAAATAGCGGGGCGTTGTGGCGGGCGCCTGTGGTCCCAGCTACCTGGGAGGCGGAGGCAGGAGACTTGCTTGAGCCCAGGAATTGGAGGTTACTGTGAGCTGTGATGCCACAGCACTCTATCCAGGGTGACAGCTTGAGGCTCTGTCTCAAAAAAATGTTTATAGTACAGACATCTAAAAATGAGAATACCTTAAAGTAAGTAAAGAAAGTACAAGTTTCCAAGTGGGTAGTATAGAACATGATAGAACAGACTTAGATTAATTCTGGATTAATTCCTCATTATTAGAACTCTCAAAACTCACTATCAAAAACAGATTTAGGTAATTTAGAATCTCATAATACTCCCCAAATACTATCTGAACTAAGGAAATACAAAAATTCTAATAGCAAGAGATCTTTTTATAACATAATTTATTCTTTCCAGTTTATAGAATATTTTTTATGCAAGTACTTATAAAGAATAATGACTTTGTTTTTTCTTTCATTTTAGAAGGGAAATTTTTGTTTTGATAAACTAGTAATAAATTTGTCTTCCTAATACTAAAGAGTAGGATGTACAAAATTTACAAATGTTTTCCCTTAATTTCTTAAAAAGAATATATTTTTAT
>CAUYRH010111327.1:0-30928 GCA_963574655.1 Perodicticus potto | reverse complement strand
TACTTTTTGCAATTTAAGTTCTTTAAAAATGCTTTTATGCCAAGGCTGGACAACTGCTGAGGAGACACCTGTGCCTTGGTGTCTGCTTCACTTTACACTTAGGACTAAATGTGGAACCCCCATTTCCTATGCCTAGGTCAACTTCTTGTGAATTTCCTAGGCCTCAATTCCATGAATGGACTGTATCCATTCATTGATACACTCGTTCACCTTGCCCCCGGCGGAAGGGACTGTATTCATTCGTTTCCTGGCCAAGGAACCCATATACCTATATATACCCTGAGGCAAAAGGCCTAAAGGAGGAGACAGGGAAAGACAGGGAAAGACCGGGAGAGGAACGGAGAGAGCTTCTCTCTCCCCACTTGAATTCTCTCCCTCTACCAGGAGCTTTAGTGTTTTCTGTATTCTTTTCTGTAAATCAATTCTGTCTTACCTGAGAGGTGGGGTGGGGGAATAATGTAATGAAGAATAATAAAATACATGTATTTAAAAAAAATTAAAAAAAAAAGCTTTTATGCCATAGAATCCAGGTCACCAGAAGTGATGATGAAACAATAGAAGTAAACACAAATGTGCCAAGTAATTTGAATCATTTTCCAAAGAACTCCTGGCTATCTCTTGTGTCGAAAGGCTTTGTAAACCACTGACCTTTGTAAACCAGTAATAACATTACTTATAAAATAAAATAATTATACAAGGAAGCAAATCTTACTTAGGTTCCAGTTTTTTCTCATATTCACTTCAGTCATAGTAACCAGATACGGAGGTTTTACTGGGATACGTCCATTCTCAGTATAAATTTCCAAAGAAATTGGATATTGTAAAACTGGAAACTTAAAACGAGGAACCTAAAATACAAATTCAATGAATGTAAATTTGGAAAATTGAATAGAGACTTCATTTCCTGGTAAAAGATGAATAGATATATGTTCACTAGTTTGGCTTTTTTTTTTTTTTTGAGACAGAGCCTCAAGCTGTCACCCTGGACAGAGTCCCGTAGCATCACAGCTCACAGCAACCTCCAATTCCTGGGCTCAAGCGAGTCTGCTGCCTCCACCTCCCAAGTAGCTGGGACCACAGGCGCCCACCACAACGCCCGGCCATTTTTTGGTTGCAGCCGTCATTGTTGTTTGGTGGGCCTGGGCTGGATTCGAACCCTCCAGCTCAGGTGTACATGGCTGGTGCCTTAGCCCGTTGAGCCATAGGTGCTGAGCCACTAGTTTGGCTTTTTAATGAAATGTACTTCTTAGGTTTTCTGCCTTTTCAGGCATGAAAAAATCTTATCTTACAGTAGAATCAATGTGAACTTCAAAGGCAGTGAGCTCATAACTTCTATTGGCCTTTTTCACAGGGTAGTATTAGGGTGTCACTCAAACTTTTCTTTTCTTATTTTTTTTTTTGTTGAGGATTCATTGAGGGTACAGAGAACCAGGTTACACTGATTTCATTTGTTAGGTAAAGTCCCTCTTATAATTGTGTTCTGTCTCCAAGAGGTGTGTCACACACCACAGCCCCCTAATCCCTCCCTCCTTCCCTCTCTCCACTCACTTCTTCCCCCACCTCCCACCATGTACTAGGCAATTGTCCTCATATCAGAACTGAGTACATTAAATTCTTGCTTCTCAATTCTTGTGATGCTTTACTAAGAAGAATGTGTTTCATCACCATCCAGGTTAATACAAAAGATATAAAGTCTCCATCCTTTTTAGAGTCTGAATAGTACTCGATGGTATACATATACCACAGCTTGTTAATCCATTCCTGGATTGGTGGGCATTTAGGTTGTTTTCACAGTTTGGCAATTATAAGTTGAGCTGTGATAAACAGTCTAGTGCAAGTGTCCTTATGATAAAATGACTTTTTTTCTTCTGGGTAGATGCCCAGTAATGCAATTGCAGGATCAAATGGGAAGTCTAGTTTGAGTTCTTTGAGGGTTCTCCATACTTTATGTGATATTTGTTTTTCCATTCTTGTGATGCTTAGGAGAATGTTCTCCAAATATGTCCAGATTGCTACAAAAGATACAAAATCTCCATCTCTTTTACGGCAGTTTAAGTTCTTTAAAAATGCTTTTATGCCATAAAATCCAGGTCACCAGAAGTGATTATGAAACAATAGAAGTAAACATCAATGTGCCAACTAATTTGAATCTATTGGCTAGGATTTTATTGAGAATTTTTGTATCTATATTCATTACTGAAATTGATCTGAAATTCTCCATTTTAGTTGGATCTTTTCCTGGGTTGGGTATCAGGGTGATGTTTGCTTCCTAGAACATGTGAGGAAGATTCCTTCTCTCTCAATTTTTTAGAATAATTTCTTCAGTATGAGTATAAGCTCTTTTTTGAAGGTTTGATAGAATTCTGATGTGAAGCCCCGGGTTTTTTTTTAGAATTTTTTCATTGTTTCTTTGATCTCTGTTCTTGAAATCTGTCTCTTCAAGAGATCCATGTCTTCTTGATTAAGTCTAAGGAGAGGGTATGATTGCAGGTATTGATCCATTTCCTCCACATTGTCAAATTTCTGGGAATAGAGTTTCTTGTAGTGCTCAGAGATGATGATCTCTCGTACTCTTGTATCTCTGTGGCATCTGTTGTTATTTTACCTTTATCATGTCCTTTTTTTTTTTTTTTTTTTGAGAGAGACTTTTACTATGTCACCCTTGGTAGAGTGCCATGGCATCACAGCTAACAGCAACCTCAACCTCTTGGGCTTAAGTGATTCTCTTGCCACAGCCTCCAAAGTAGCTGGGACTATAGGCACCCACCACAATGCCCAGCTATTTTTTTGTTGCATTGTCATTGTTGTTTAGCTGTCCTGGGCCTAGTTTGAACCCTCCAGCCTCAGTGTATGGCACTGTAACCACTGTTACAGGCCCGGTTCAAAAACTCCAGCCTCAGAGGCTGGTGCCGTAACCACTGTGCTATGGGTGCTGAGCCCCCTTTATGGTTTCTAATTGATGTTATTAGAGATTTCACTTTTTGGTTTCTGATTAATCTGGCCAAATGTTTATTGATTTTATTTATTTTTTCTAAAAACCAACTTTTTGTTTTGTTGATTTTTCTGAATGATTCTTTTGTTTTCAATTTCATTAATCTCTGATTTAATTTTGGTTATTTCTTTTCATCTGTTGGGTTTGAGATTAGATTGTTCTTCTTTTTCCATTTGCATAAGACAGTTCATGAGTTTGTTGATATGCTCTGTTTTGGTTTTTTTGAATGTAGGCATCTAATGTGATAAATTTCCCTCTTAAGACTACTTTTGCTATATCACATGGGTTTTGATAATGTGTGTCTTCATTGTTGTTATTTTTGAGGAATTTAACGATTTCCTCTTTCTTCTCTTCCTGAACCCAATTATCATTCAGCATAAGGTTGTTTCATTTCCAAGTTTTTGTGTGGGATGAACATTTTTGTTGGAGTTGAGTTTCATCTTATTGTCTTGTGGTCTGAGAAGATACAAGTTGTAATTTCCGTTCTTTTAATTTTACTGAGATTTGATTTGTATTCTGCTATGTGGTTGATTTTGGAGTATGTACAATGGGCTGATGAGAAAAATGTATATTCCTTAGCTTTGGGATGGTGTGTTCTGTATATGTCTATTAATCCCATTTGTTCTATGGTCACATTTAAGTCTTTTGCATCTTTGTTTAGTTTCTGTTTAGAGGATCTGTCCAGTTCTGTTAGAAGGATGTTAAAGTCCCTGACTACTATGGTGTTATAGGATATCATATTGCTCAGACCCATCAAGATCTGTTGCATGAATCTGGGAGCATTTAAGTTGGGTGCATAAATATTTAAAATTGAAATGTCTTCTTGTTGAATTGTTCCTTTGACCAGTATAAAGTGTCCATCTTTGTCTTTCCTAACTTTAGTTGCTTTAAATTCACTTGTATCTGAAACTAAGATTGCAACCCCTCCTTTCTTCTAATTTCCATTTGCTTGAAATACTGTTTTCCATCCCTTAACCCTGCGTCTTGATTTGTCCTTCAAGGCTAGGTGTTTCTCCTGGAGATAGCATATGGATAGCTTGTGCATTTTTATCCAATGAGCCAGCCTGTGCCTCTTCAGTGGTGAGTTCAGTCCATTGACATTTACTGAGAAAATTGATAAGTGTGTTGGTGCTGTATTCATCTTATTTTGTGAAAGTCTGTTGTGTAGTATTATTCATTGGGCCATTGTGGAAGCTAAGTTTTGACCTTTAGCTTCTGGGTGTTTACTTTGCTGGTGGCCCACTGTGGTGGTCAGTGTTGGGAATAGGTCTAAGTATTTCCTGTAGAGCTGGTCTTGTTGTGGCAAATTTCTTCAGTACTTGTATATCTGCAAAAAATTTGATTTCTCCATCAATTTTGAAACTTAATTTAGCAGGATGCAGAATTCTGGACTGAAAATTGTTTTAAGAATGTTGAAGGTGTATGACTGTGCTCTTCTGACTTGGAAGGTTTCAGTTGAAAAGTCTGTTGTCTTCCTAATGGCTCTGCCTCTGTAGGTCAGTGGTGCTTACTATTGGCTGCTTGCAGAATTTTTTCTTTCATCTTGACTTTATTTATTTATTTATTTTTTATTTTTATTTTTTGAGACAGAGCCTCAAGCTGTCACCCTGGATAGAGTGCCGTGGCATCGCAGCTCACAGCAACCTCCAATTCCTGGACTCAAGTGAGTCTCCTGCCTCCGCCTTCCAAGTAGCTGGGACCACAGGTGCCTGCCACAATGCCTGGCCATTTTTTGGTTGCAGCCCTCATTGTTGTTTGGCAGGCCCGGGCTGGATTTGAACCCGCCAGCTCGGGTATACGTGGCTGGTGCCTTAGCCCGTTGAGCCACAGGTGCCTAGCCTCATCTTGACTTTAGACAGGTTCATTATAGTGTGTCTTGGAGAGGCTCTGTTTGAGTTGAGATGACCTGGCATTCGATAACCATCTGAAGGGAGTGTGTCAGGTCTTTAGCAAAACTTGGGAAGTTTTCATTTATGATGTGTTTGGGACAATTTTCTTCCCCTTCAGAAATTCCTATAATTCGTACATTCCAATACTTCATGGAGTCTTGTAGTTCTCTAAGTGTCTGTTCTTCTTTCTCTCTCTTCTTTTCTGCCTCTTTAACTACCTGGGTTAACTCTAAAACTTTAACCTCCACTTGGTATCCGTAGCTCAGCATCTAAGGCACCAGCCACATACACCAGAGCTGGCAGGTTTAATCCCAGCCTGGGCCTGCCAAACAACAATGACAACTACAACCAAAAATAGCTGAGCATTGTGGTGGGTGCCTGTAGTCCTAGCTAACTGGGATCTGAGGCAAGAGAATCACTTAAGCCCAAGAGTATGAGGTTGCTGTGAGCTGTGATGCCACAGCACTCTACCAAGAGTGACGTAGTGAGATCTCTCTCAAAACTTTATCCTCTAGCCCTGAGGTTCTTTCTTCTTCATGGTCTAACCTATTTTTGACACTTTCTACTGCCTCTTTACATCCCCTGATTATCTTCTTCATTTCCTTAAGTTCTGCCATATCCTTTCTATAGTCTACATATCTCTCATTTGATTTTTGATTCTGTCTTTCCATTTTCTCATCCATTCCTTCTATTGTCTTTATCATCCATATTTTAAATTCCCTTTCTATCAAGTCCATTAATTCTTTATAGGTGGAGTCATCTGCAGTAGCTGCCTCATTGTCCCTTGGGGGAGTTCCTCTGGTTTAGTTTTTCATGTTGCCTGAATTTTTCTGTTGGTTCTTCCTCATGTGTTCTTTCTTCTTGTTCACCTCCTTGTCCTCATTTTTACTTATCACTGCCTTCTTTGTTTGAAACTAAAGTCCTTGTTCTTTTTTATTTTCTTTATTTTGAGATAAGAGCCTTATTTTGTCACCGTTGGTAGAATGCTGTGGCATCACAGCTCACAGCACCCTCAAGCTGTTGGGCTTAAGAGGTTCTCTTGCTTCAGCTTATCAAGTAGCTGGACCTACAGGTGCCTGTCAGAACGCTTGGCTATTTTTAGAGATGAGGACTCACTTTGGCTCTGGCTGGTTCATACCTATGATCTCAGGTAATCCACCCTCTTTGGCCTCCCAGAGTGCTAGGATTACAGGTGTGAGCCACTGCACCTGGCCAGAAGTCATTGTTCTTTCTTTTTTCCTTTGAGACAGAGTCTCACTTTGTCACCCTTGGTAGAGTGCCATGGCGTCATAGCTCACAGCAACCTTAAATTCTTGGGCTCAAGTGATCCTCTTGTCCCAGCCTCCTAAGTAGCTGGGACTACAGGTGCTTGCTAAATGCCCAGCTATGTTTTAGAGTCAGGGTCTTGTACTTGCTCAGGCTGGTCTTGAACCTGTGAGCTCAGGTAATCCACCCACCTTGACCTCCCAGAATGCTAGGATTACAGATGTGAGCCACTGTGCCTGGCCTAGAAGTCCTTGTTCTTGATGCTGTGGTTTTTTTAGGAGACAGAGAGCATAGCCAGCAACCTTTATGGTCCTTATTCCAAACTTAGTTGCCTTTGATGACTGTCTGATTGTTTCCTCAGCACTCAGACCCTTCCAGGTTGGGATTTTAAAACTCTCAAAAATCCTTTTGAGAGGGGTCTCACAGTACCTCTGAGTCCAGTTCCTGTGGGTGTGGGAGTCCCTCAGCCTGTCTCAAGAGTGGAGTTCTGATGCCAGAAGTCCGAATTAAAATGGCCATGCTTTAGGCCCCTGCTAGGACTTTCTCATAGCCTTCCCACAATGGTAGCCTCCTGGCCTCTGAGACTTTCTCAGTATGGCTGCCTCGCCAATTCAAATCTGGTTGTTGTATACTATTAGCATCTGTCCACTCTTTTAATCTTGCCACTCAATGTGCAGCTTCTCTAAACAACTGAAACTCCAGAAAGGCTTCCTCCCTTCCCAGACCTCTACGGAGGGGGGTGCAGTCTATCTCAGCCAGTCACGATCACTTGCCTAATTCATCAGATTTGCACTGCTCTGGATCATACACTGTATCCAGCTCACCACCTCCTTGCTGTGCTCCTTGAGCTATGACTCTGGGTAAGTTCCTTGCACTAGGTATGGCTGGGTTCTCTCTTTTCTCCCAATCATTCTAGGAGAGCTCAGCTGAATGATCCTTCTGGCCTGCCATTTTGCTCCACACTCCCAAACTTTGTTTTTTGTTTGAACCATACCCTGTGAAGCCCTCCATGAATTGGGTGTGACCCATAGCCCTTTCATCACTCTTCTAGCCAGTAATGGTCTTGTAGGCATAATCTGCAAACACAGCCTCTGGAGTTCAAATCCAGCTCCAATCATGTTGACAGTGAGTTCTTTGGCAAATTGCCTGACTTCTCTGTGATTCAAATTAAATGAGATAAATTATGGAGAAAGTTTACAGCAGGATTTGTAGATAATAAATGCTCAATAAATATTATTATTATTTATTTTTATTATTATTATTTTTAGAGATAGAGTCTCACTTTGTCACCCTAAGTAGAGTGCTGTGGCATCACAGCTCACAGCAACCTCCAGCTCTTGGGCTTAGGTGATTCTTTTGCCTCAGCCTCCCAGGTAGCTAGAATCACAGGCACTTGCCACAATGCCCGGCTATTTTTTTGATGCAATTTGGCTGGGGCCGGGTTTGAACCCACTACCCTTGGTATATGGGGCTGGTGCCCTACTCACTGAGCCACAGGTGCCAACTCAAAAATATTATTTTAGTTGACCAAGGGAGTATATAAGAACAACCCTCATAATACACTGAATGCTGACTCCATGCCCAACTCATAATATATAGTTTCTGTTTCTTACATATAGTCTTATGTAGTCTATGCTTGAAAATTATATTAAGTGCCCATTATATTAGTCCTAATGTAAGCACCACCATTAACATGCTATACCTTTGACAATTCTGATACTAATAGAATAAAATAGTTTGTTACAGAACCCATTCTTTTAACCAGCTTATTATAATGTCTTTTACTTGTTGCTACCACCAGACTGAGCTCCTTGATTACAAGGACTTACTTTGACATCTATATTCCAAAAACCTGATACATATTAGATACTCAACATTTGTTTGAATGAATCAATATTTACCATAATCTATTGACAGTGTAGTGTTTTATAGTTTACAAATTGCTTTCATATATATATATAGAGGTGTGTGTTTGTGTGTGTGTGTATCTTTATAAGAATCCTGTGAAATGGACAGAGCAGTGCAGGTATAATTTTACTTTAAAGATGATGTTAATTAACTTGCCTGGTACATTTAAATCCAGATCTTTTTAGCTCAGTATAATATTTAGTTCTGTCACAACACAACATTATTTCTGTCTTAGTTTCCTGTTTAACTGAAAGGCGCATTTCAAAAGCTTGTTAATATGAATTTAAAAATTATCTTACTTTTTCTCTGCAATCTGAGAAAGCAACAGCATATGAAAACTTCTGATAATTTGTGCAATTACACTCCTCCCGATTAGAAGCATTAGCGCATTGCTTGAATTTACCAGCTTCCTGCAAATACAAGTAACATAGGTTGACTTTCTTTTTTGTAGTGCAGGATTTCTGTAAACTGAGTAATTGTTCAATATATATTTGTTTCCTGAATAAATAAAATTTCCAAGAAGTTAAAAGGGAGAAAATCCATTAATAAAGAGAACAAGTATAATAATTCTGAATATTCATAATTTGAACTCTGGTTTTGTTCAGCAGCTTTCCAGTTCACCTCAATGTGGTCGCATGGGACCTGGAAAGTGTGTGTCATTCTGAATTCTGCACATCAGGACACCAAACTAACTGCTGCTGGCCCCTCCCATTGCAGGCATGTGAACTGACTACAAGGAACAGATTTGATGGCCCTGGGCTGAAGACTCTGCAGCACACTCCCCAAACATACTATTTCATACTTGTCTTTTTTCATGGCATTCTTTAATAAGAGTTAAAATCTCCACTATCTGTTCATTTGTCGTTTGCTTTTACTTGATCATTCTTGCTAGACATTGGTTTATTTAATTATTATTATTTTTAAAAATTGGCTTTCAATTTTGCCTTAAAAAATTATATTCTTTTTTTTTTTTTTTTTAAGAGACAAGAGTCTCACTTCATCACCGTTGGTAGAGTGCTGTGGCGTCACAGCTCACAGTAACCTCCAGCTCTTGGGCTTAGGCGATTCTCTTGCTTCAGCTTCCTGAGTAGCTGGGACTACAGGTGCCTGCCACAATGCCCGGCTACTTTTTTTTTGCTGCAGTTAGGCTGGGGCTGGGTTTGAACCTGCCACCCTTGGTATATGGGGCCGGTGCCCTACTCACTGAGCCATAGGCACTGCCCCCAAAATTATATTCTTCCTTCAACTTTCTTTGGGATTACTATTTCCCTGCTAGCTTCTTTTTTCTTTGTTTTTGAGGAGATACAATTCACTTTTTTAACCATTTAAGGTGTACAATTCAGTGGATTTTAGTGTAGTCACAAAGTTTTCCAACCATTACCACTATCTGATTCCAGAACATCTTTATTACTCCCACAAGGAAGTATCTGTTAGCAGTCACTGTCCATTTCCCTCTTCCCATACACCATGGCAACCACTAATTTATTTTCTATTTCTGTGAATTTGATTTGCCTTTTCTGGACATTTCACATAAATCGAAGTATTTAATATATGTCATTTTATGTCTGGCTTCCTCCACTTACACATTATTTTTGAGGTTCATCCATGTTGTAGCATGCTTCAATACTTTTTTATTTTTATGCTGAGTAGTTAATGAACATTGGACAGTTCTGCTTTTAGCTACTATGAATAATACTGCACTAATGTTTTATTTAAACATATGTTTTCAATTCTCTTAGATATATTTGATAGCTTAATGGTTGGGTCAGATGGTAATTCTATGTTTAAGTTTTTGAAGAACCGTCAAACTGTTATCCACGCAGCTGTACTATTTTACATTCCTACCAACAATGTATGAGGGTTCCAATTTCTTGGAGCACTATTTTCTCATTATTTCTCAATGTTACTGTAACTGCAATATTATTATAGCTATCCTAACAGCCTTGGAGTGGTATCTCATTGTGAATTTGATTTGTATTTCTGTAATGACTAATAATATTGATCATCTTTTCTTGGGCTTGCTGGCCATTTGTAAAAACTGTCTTTCAATTTTGCCTGAAAAAATAATACTCTTTCTTCAACTTTCTTTGGGATTATTATTTCCCTCCTAGCTTCTTTTGGAGAAGATTTGGAGAAATATCTATTCAAAATTGTTGTCCATTTCTAATTGAGCTGTTTGTCTTTCTGTTGTTGAGTTGTAAGAATAGTTTGTATAGTCTGGACACACGCTCCTTACCAGATCATGCTTTACTTACTGTGTAGAAATACAACTGACTATACTATATTATGGAATTTATTTATTAGTTCCATTTGTTTTGTGTGTGTGTTTTAGGAATATGTATATATATGTCTCATGTCATCTATGAGCAAAGATATTTTTACTTTTTTCTTTCAAACCTGGATGGCTTTTGTTTCTTTTTCTTGCCATGGCTGGAACTTCCAGTAACATACTTAGAAGAAGTGGCAAGAGCCTTATATTTTTTTTCCTGCATTTTTTTCAAATTAATATAAGGGTACATAAATTAGGTTACATTGTATGCATTTGGTAGGTAAAGTCCAAGTTGTAGTTAAGTCCTTCACCCAGGCAGTATGCCATATTCCTTACATTGTATGCATTAGGTGGGTGCTTACTGAACTCCTTCCTCCTCTTCCCCTCTCCCTCCTTCTTGAGTTTAAATATGTTTTTCTTTTGTATGGGCCTGTAGTTGTTCATCAAATAGTTTCAAATTAGTATTGAGTACATGGGATGCTTGCTTTCCCACTCTTTAGGCAAGAGCCTTATTTTGTTCCTCTTTTTAGGGGGAAAGCTTTCAGTCTTTCACTATCAAATACCACGGTAACAGTGGGTTAATGAAAACAACATTTAGGCTTAAGCATTTGTAGATGGCCTTCATCAGGGTGAGAAAGTTTCTTTTTTTCTTAGTTCATGAGTACTTTTTTCATTAAAGAGTGTTGACTTTTTTCAAATGCCTTTTCTAACTCTTTCAAGATGATCATCTGATCCCCCCCATTAGTGTATTAGGGTGGCTTATTATATTCATTAATTTTATGTTAAATCACCCTTGCATTCTTCAGGCAAATCCTAGTTGGTCATTGTGCATAATTTTTTTAATATGCTATTACATTTGGTTTGTTGGTATTTTATTGTGAAGTTTTGCATCTATATTCATAAGGGATATTGGTATCCAATTTTCTTTTCTTGTAATTTTTTGTTTGTTTGTTTGTTTGTTTGAGACAGAGCCTCAAGCTGACACGCTGGGTAGAGTGCTGTGACATCACAGTTCACAGCAACCTCCAATTCCTGGGCTCAAGCGAGTCTCCTGCCTCCGCCTCCCAAGTAGCTGGGACTACGGGCGCCTGCCACAATGCCTGGCCATTTTTTTGGTTGTAGCCATCATTATTGTTTGGCGGGCCCGGGCTGGATTCGAACCTGCCAGCTCAGGTGTTTGTAGCTGGCACCTTAGTCTGTTGAACCACAGGCGCTGAGCCTCTTGTAATGTTTTCATCTGGCTTTAGTATCAGACCTAGTAGAATGAGTTAAGAAGTAATCCTCATACTCTATTTTTGGAAGAATTCAGTAGTGAAACCATTCACTTCTGGACTTTCCTTCATTTGTAGGTTTTTGATTATTGATTCAATTTCTTTTTTTTTTTTTTGTGGCCGGGGCTGGGCTTGAACTCGCCACCTCCGGCATATGGGGCCAGTGCCCTACTCCTTTGAGCCACAGGCACCGGCTATTGATTCAATTTCTTTACCTATCTTAGGGCTGTTGAAATTTTCTGTTTTATCTTGAGTCAGCTATGTTTCCATAAATTTATCTATTTCATCTAGGTTATTTAATTTGTTGGCATACAATTATTCATAGTGCAAGCATATCTCAGAGATATTGTAAGTTCAATTCCAGACCATTGCAGTAAAGCAAATACCTATTTTGCACTAAAGTCAAAAAAACTTGTTTTCCCAGGGCATATAAAACCTATGCTTACACTATTCTGTAGTCTACTAAGCATGTAATAGCATTATGTCTAATAAAATGATGTACATCTTTATTAAAAATACCTTATTGCTAAAAATTAAAATGGGCATGTGAGCCCTCAGAGTCATAACTGTTTTGACACCTCAGTATTGATAGATGCTGGCTAATCAGGATGGTGCTGAAGGTTGCGGTGGCTGTAGTAATTTTCTCTTTCAAACTTCCTTTCTTTCTTTTTTCTTTTTCTTTTTCTTTCTTTTTTTTTTTTTGTACAGTTTTTGGCTGGGGCTGGGTTTAAACCCACCACCTCCAGTATATGGGGCCAGTGCCCTACTCCTTGAGCCACAAAAGCTGCACACCTTTCTTTCCTTTCTTTTTTTTTTCTTTCTTTCCTTTCTTTCCCTTCCTTCCTTCCTCCCTTTCTTGACAGAGTCTCACTTTAGTCACCCTTGGTAGAGTGCTGTGGCATCTTAGCTCACAGCAACCTCAAACTCTTGGGCTGAAATGATCCTCTTGCCTCAATCTCCCAAATAGCTGGGATTACAGGCACCTGTCACAATGCCTGGATTTTTTTTGTTTTTACAGAGGCGGAGTCTTGCTCTAGCTCAGGCTGGTCTTGAACCAGTGAGCTCAGGAAATCCACCTGCCTTGGCCTCCCTAGTGCTGGGATTAAAGGTGTGAGCCACTGTGCCTGGTAGCAATTTCTTAATATAAGACAATAATGAAGTTTACCATGTTGATTGACTTTTCCTTTTATAAAAAATATCTCTGTAGCATGCAATGCTATTTGATAGCATCTTACCCACAGATAGGATTTCTTTCAAAATCAGAGTCAATCTTCGCAAAATCCGCCACCTCTTTATCAACTAAGTTTATATAATTTTCAGAATCCTTTGAAGCCAATTTTTTTTCTTTTTTTCTTTTTGTAGAGACAGAGTCTCACTTTATTGCCCTCGGTAGAGTGCTGTGCATCACACAGCTCATAGCAACCTCCGGTTCCTGGGCTCAAGCAATTCTCTTACCTCAGCCTCCCAAGTAGCTGGGACTACAGGCGCCTGCCACAATGCCCAGCTATTTTTCTGTTTTGCAGTTCTGCCGAGGCCGGGTTTGAACCCACCACCCTCGGTATATGGGGCCGGCGCCCTACTCACAGAGCCACAGGCGCCGCCCCTTTGAAGCCATTTTAACAATGTTCACAGCATCTTCATTAGTTGTAATTTCCATCTGAAGAAATTACCTTTTTTTTTTTTTTTTTTGCAGTTTTTGGCTGGGACTGGGTTTGAATCCACCATCTTCAGCCTATGGGGCCAGTGCCTTACTCTTTTGAGCCACAGGTGCCGCCAGAAATTACCTTTTTTTCATCCATAAGAAGCAACTCCTCATTCATTCAAGTTTGATCATGAGATTGCAGCAATTCTATCACATTTTTTAAAAAAATAACTTTATTCAAATTAATATGAAGGTACAATATTTAGGTTACATTGCTCTCACTTCCAGGGTAAAGTTCCATTTGTAGAAGAGCCCTTCACTCAAGGGGCATGTTATACACCCTCACAATGTACACATTCAGTGTGATCTTGCCTCCCTTCCTCCTTCTGCCATACTTCCTCCCCCTCCTCCCTCCCTCTTCCCTCTACCCTCAACTTGGACTGTAGTAGTGTTTTATTGTTCTTAGGACATGTAATTGTTTATATATTGATTTCATATTAGTATGGAGTACAATGGATATTTGTTTTTCCATTCTTGTGATACTTTACTAAGAAGAATGTATTTCAACTCCATCCAGGTAAATGTAAAAGATGTAAAGTCTCCATCTTTTTTAATGGCTGAATAATATTCCACAGTGTACATATACCACAGTTTGTTGATCCATTCATTAGTTGATGGGCACTTACGTTGCTTCTGCAACTTGGCAATTATGAATTGAGTGGCAAAAACATTCTAGTACAAATGTCATTGTGGCAAAATGATTTTTGTTCTTCTAGGTAGATACCTAGTAGTGGGATTGCAGGGTCAAATGGAAGGTCTACTTTTAGATTTGTGAGGATTCTGCATACTTCTCTCCAAAAAGGGTGTATTAGTTTGCAATCTCTCTACTTGAATTTAATTGAGTTTTTCTCTCATGTAAGCATGTAGTTTTTGATCCGCTAGTTTCTTTCTTTTTTTTTTTTTTTGAGACAGAGCCTCAAGCTATCACCCTGGATAGAGTGCCATGGCATCACAGCTCACAGCAACTTCCAATTCCTGGGCTCAAGCGAGTCTCCTGCCTCCGCCTCCCAAGTAGCTGGGACTACAGGCGCCCAGCCATTTTTTGGTTGCAGCCGTCATTGTTGTTTGGTGGGCCCGGGTTGGATTCAAACCCGCCAGCTCAGGTGTACGTGGCTGGCACCTCAGCCCGTTGAGCCACAGGCGCCGAGCTGATCCGCTAGTTTCAATTTAGTACTGAGTATATGTGATGCTTGTTTTTTTTTCTTTTTCTTTTTTTTATTGTTGGGGATTCATTGAGGGTACAAAGAACCAGGTTACATTGATTGCATTTGTTAGGTAAAGTCCTCTTATAACTGTGTCCTGCCTCCAAAAGGTGTTACACACCATAACCCCACCCCCACCCCTTCCCTTCTTCCCTCTCTCTGGTCTCCCTTCCCTCACCCCCCACTGTGTACTAGGTCATTAATTGTCCTTGTATCAGAATTGAACATATGGGAATATTGCTTCTAAGCTTTACTAAGAATAATGTGTTCCACTTCCATCCAGGTTAATACAAAAGATGTAAAGTCGCCATCTTTTTAATGGCGAATAGTATTCCATGGTGTACATACACCACAGTTAGTTGATCCATTTCCGGGTTGGTGGGCATTTAGGCTGTTTCCACATTTTGGCAATTGTAAATTGAGCTGCTATAAACAGTCTAGTGCAAGTGTTCTTATGGTAAAATAATTTTTTTTCTTGTGGGTAGAAGCCCAGTAATGGGATTACAGAATCAAATGGGAAGTCTAGTTTGAGTTCTTTGAGGTTTCTCCATACTTTATGTGATACTTGTTTTTCCATTCTTGTGATATTTAGAAGAATGTTCTCCAAACATGTCCAGATTGTTACAAAAGATACAAAATCTCCATCTCTTTTATGGCTTAATAGTATTCCATAATATATACAATACCACAATTTATTAATCCATTCATGTGTTGAAGGGCACTGGCTTGTTTCCACATCTTGCTGATTGTGAATTGTGCTGTTATAAACATATCATGAATGTTCTTAATGGCATCTAGAGTGGTGAGTCCTTACCAGAAGGTTTTCAATTGATCTTGCACAGATCTATTAAGGAATCATTATCTGTGGTGGCAACTACGTTATGAAATGTTATTTCTTAAATGATAAGACTTGAAAGTCAGAATTAATCCTTGACGTACGGGCTACAGAATAGATGTTGTGTCAGCAGGAATGACAATAACATGTAGGCATTAGCATTAGGACCTGTCTTCAAACTCTCTCACTCATTATGTTCCAGGATGAATGGTCTTTGAGCTCTTTGAGACACTGAGCCTTTCCCCAAGTCAATCCTTTGTGGTGGTGTTCCCTCAGACTGGAATGCTTTTTGGCCCCTGTACCCCACTCTATGTTTCCATTCTCCCTTCTTTTGATGAGTTAACTCCTAGTCATGTCAGTCTCCACTCAGAAGCACTTCCTTAGGGATATCTTTCCTGACCTCTTGATACACAGTCATATTGCTTGTTTTGTGTCTAATTCTACTATTGGTCTATCTTAAACTTTGGGGTAAATAGAATCAACTGCAGAGATGTTTAAAAATGCTAATTTCAGAACTGTACCCCATAATTTATGACTTAGTAGTTATGAGGTGAGATTGAGAAAGCTGCATTGCAAATGTATTTTCTGGTTCAGGTTATATAGGGTCGTGCTGTTTAGAAGCACTGCACTATATGACACTATTTAATTTGTATAACTTTGTCTTTAATACCCTCTTCTCCCTGATTAGAATCCATGAAGATATCATGTTTGTCTTGTTCATTTCTGTATAGTGCCTGATAGTACCAGAAATGCTGAGATTAACAATTGTTGGGTGTATATAAAAGGTGTATTAAAAACTCTCTTTTAAATTTAGGTATAAATTAGAGACATTGTCTATTTAATTTTCAAGAATATCTTGGGTAAAACCCCCAGAAAACTAGAGATTTCCATGTAAATATAGTAAAGTCACAATTCAATAGAAATAGTGCTTCTAGTGATACAGGAGGGCTTATCTTTGGGAAAATTTGGAATTAAGGAAGAACTCAGCATCCTTATTTACTAAGGATCTTCTTAATCTAAAATCTAAGATTTAACAAGAAGTCTGTTAACTGCCTGTGTGTGCAATGTGCATAAATGCATATTATTAATAGTTTATTCAACAATTTTGAAGCACTCCTTATGTCTAGCACTGTTCTGGGTACTGGAGTATCCCATAGAGTTCCGAAAATAGGTCAACCCCCCTGTCTATAAGATAATAAATAAAATATGTAAAATGGTAATGAATGATGTAGAAAAATTGGTCCAGGGAAAGAGGATAGAGAATGGGGGGACAGTGAAGATGGGGTAATGATTCTAAAGGGTGGTCATGGAGGGGCTGGCCGTGATGGTGACCTTTAAGCAAACACCCTCATAAGGTGACAGAGTGAGCCATGTGAGATACCTGGTTGAGGAAAATTTCAGGCAGAGGATTTTCTGTTACCCCTGCACAGTCCCTGAGATGGAAATATGTCTGGCATATCTGAGAAACAGTGAAGAGGCTGGTATGGCTACAGCAGAGTAGACTAGAGAATCCAGTCAGATATAATGCCAAGGCCAAATCAGGGAGGACCTTATGAACCAGGTGCGTCCAACCTGTGGTCCATGGGCAGTAGGCTGATTTTGTGAGGACTTTTGGTGTTGCATATGACAAAAAATACACACAGAGCTTTTCTTCTTTTTCTTTCTAGTGTTTATTATTTAATGTGTGGCCCAAGACAACTCATTCTTCCAATACGTGGCCAAAAAGAAAAGTTTGGACACCCCTGTAACCAGTGTAAGAAAAGTTTTTACTATGAATGAGATGGGAAGACAGTGTAGAGTTTTGAAGATGAGAAACACCATTTTATATGTTTGTGTGCATGTGTGTCTGTGTGGATATGACTGTGTAACTATATAGGTAGGTAGGGGCATTTGTCTGGAGAGAGATTTCACAGGCATCTATGAAGTTTCCTGGGGAAGCTACCCAGGCTATATTTTTCCTCTGAACATAATGGCTCCTCTCTGTTCTCTCTGCTTCACTCATTCCACCTCCAGGTGCTGCTGGGTTTGGTTATTTTCTAGCAAAGTCTTAGCAGGAGTTTACATGTGCCTACATCAGCATAAATAGTCTTCTTTCCTTTTGGACACCATTCCTTGTGCGAGACCCAAGATGCGAAATGGGTCAGGGGTTCCTTTCATTTGAGAGATATTTGTGCCCCACCTATGAAATCTAAATGGGAGCTGGGAGAGTCAAGGGGATGGAACCCATTTAGATTTCTTCACTCTAAAACCATATCCAGGAGGAGATGTAAAAGGAGGCGACTAAACAGTAGGAGGAGGAAGAGGAGTACTACTACTACTACTACTATTATTAGTAGCTACACTGCATAATTTAATTCCCACAGCTAGGTCCCTATGTAATTTTACCAAATGACTTCTGGAATTCAAATCAATGCTAGTTTATTTGTAGAAAACATATTTACCTTTGACTTATAAAATAGATTTCTTGGTATGGGTTGGCTAGGATCTGCATGATAAAAATTATCCGTGAGTGGAATAGCAATTCCCATATTAGAAGGAGGCCTGTAGTTTATCTGCAAGTGATTAAACAAAGAAAATGCATAATTTATTATTATTTACTAAGTCTTCAAACTTTTCAGACTTTTCAGAAAAGCAGTGAATGCAAAATTTCCATTTTAGTTCTATGCATTAAAGTAAATTTCTACCCCTCCCTAATATTCCTGCCCCTTATTTTCTGGAATTTCAATAGCCTCAACCCGTGGTAATGTAACTTGGATCTTGGAAATAAGTGAAAAATACTTTTAGTGCCTAAAACAGTTGCCATAAGGTTAGTGCAATGAAGTTTGGTCGCTTTATAAAAAAGCCTTAGTGATGTAGTTAGTAAATAATTCTTCAAGTTTGATTATTTGCTTTTTGTCACAAAGAAAATTATAAGTAATAAGTTAGTTGACAAAACGTAATAACTTATATTTAAAAAAGAGTTGCAGACTCCAACAAGGCAACAATTAAAATTATTACAATGAAATGGGTCCAGTAAGATATATAGTTGACACCTGAACAATGCAGAAGTACCCCTGTGCAGTAAAAAATCTGCATATTACTTCTGATTTCTCCAAAACTTAACCACCAACAGCTTCCTGCTGATGGGAAGCCTTAACAATGACAAAAACAGGTTCGGCACCTGTGGCTCAACGGGCTAAGGCGCCAGCCACATACACCTGAGCTGGCGGGTTCGAATCCAGCCCGGGTCCACCAAACAACAATGATGGCTGCAACCTAAAAAAAAAAATGGCTGGGCGTTGTGGCGGGCGCCTGTAGTCCCAGCTACTTGGGAGGCAGAGGCAAGAGACTCGCTTGAGCCCAGGAATTGGAGGTTGCTGTGAGCTGTGATGCCACAGCACTCTACCCAGGGTGACAGCTTGAGGCTCTGTCTCAAATAAAAAAAAAAAAAAAGAAAGAAAGTACAGATAGGCTCCACGCCTGTGGCTCAGCAGGCTAAGGCGCCAGCCACGTACACCTGAGCTGGCGGGTTCGAATCCAGCCCCGCCCGCAAAACAACAATGACAGCTGCAACCAACAAAAAATGGCTGGGCGTCGTGGCGGGTGCCTGCGGTCCCAGTTACTTGGGAGGCGGAGGCAAGAGACTCGCTTGAGCCCAGGAATTGGAGGTTGCTGTGAACTGTGATGCCAAGGCACTCTATCCAGGGTGACAGCTTGAGGCTCTGTCTCAAAAAAAAAAAAAAAAAAAAAGAAAGTACAGATAATTCATAGATGGGAGAAAAGTCTTATAAATCATATGATCTAATAAAGGTCTAGTACCCAGAATACATCAAGAACTCTTTCAGGCAGCGCCTGTGGCTCAGCGAGTAGGGCGCCAGCCCCATATGCTGAAGGTGGCAGGTTCAAACCAGCCTCGGCCGAACTGCAAAAAAAAAAAAAAAAAAGAACTCTTTCAACTCGATAATGAAAAGTAAACACTAACTAAAATAGGCAAAGGATCTTAATAGACATTTCTCCAAGGAAACACATGAAAAGATGCTCAACATCGTTAGCCATAAAGAAAATGTAAATCAAACCACAGTGAGATACTGCTTCATACTCACAAGGGCACAGTAATCAACAGACAATAACAAGTATTAAGGAAGATGTGGAGAAACCAGAACCTTATACACTAGGAGGGATATAAAATGGAGGAAAACAGTCTGGCAGTTTGTCAAATGATTAAACATAGTTACCAAATGATCTAGCAATTCCACTGGTATATACAAGACAACTAAAAACATGTCCACCCCAAAATTTGTACACCGATGATCTTAGCAGCATTGTTCACAATAGCCAAAAAGTCGAAGCAGGGTGTCCATCAGCTGATAAATGGATTAACAAAATACGACATATATCCATACAGTGGAATGCTATTCAGTCATTACACAATGAGGCACTATTAGTTGCTGCAAAGTAGATGAACCTTGGAAACATCCTAGGTGAAAGGCGGTAAACACAAAAGCCCACGTAGTGTTTGATTCCATTTATATAAAATATCGAAATAGGCAAATTCACAGAGACAAAAAGTAGTTAGTGGTTGCCAAAGGAGGCAGGAAGGGACAGGTTTCCTTCTGGGGTGATGAGAATATTCTGGAATTAGTGGAAATTGCTGCACGACACTGTGTAGAAAAACCCACTGAATTATATACTTTAAAAAGGGTGAATTTTATGGCCTGTGAATTATATCCCAATAAAGCTGTTATAAAAATAAATGTTAAGGCTGGGTGTGGTGGTTCATGCCTATAATCCTAGCACTCTAGAGAGGCTGAGGCAGGTGGATCACCTGAGCTCAGGAGTTCCATAGAGAGGCGTTGTGGTGGGCACCTGGAGTCCCAGCTAATCGGGATGCTAAGATAAAAGGATCACTTGAGCCCAAGACTTTGAGGTTGCTATGAACTATGTCACCATAGCACTCTACCCAGGGAGATAGAATAAGACTCTGTTTCCAAAAGAAAAATTATGGCACATCTGAGCTGGTGGGTTCGAATCCAGCCCGGGCCCCCCAAACAATGACGGCTGCAACCAAAAAATAGCCGGGCGTTATGGTGGGCGCCTATAGTCCCAGCTACTTGGGAGGCAGAGGCAGGAGACTCACTTGAGCCCAGAAATTGGGGGTTGCTGTGAGCTGTGATGCCACAGCACTCTACCCAGGGTGACAGCTTGAGGCTCTGTCTCAGAAAAATAAAAATAATAATAACAATGCTCACAGCCAGGAATTTGAGACCAGCCTGAGCCAGATCTTGTCTCTACAAAAGATATAAAAACTAGCCAGGTGTTGTGATAGGTGCCTATAGTCCCAGCTACTTGGGAGGCCGAGCAGGAAGATCACTTGAGTCTTGAAGTTTGAGGTTGCTATGAACTATCATGACTTCATAGCACTCTATCTAGGGTGACAGAGTAAGACTCTTTCTCAAAAAACAAATAAGTAAATAAAATTTAAAAAGTAATACATGTTAAAGCTTCTTGAAAAATTAAAATCCTTGGCTCGGCACCTGTGGCTCAAGTGGCTAAGGCGCCAGCCACACAAACCTGAGCTGGCGGGTTTGAATCCAGCCCGGGCCCACCAAACAACAATGATGGCTGCAACCAAAAAAAAAAAATGGCCAGGCGTTGTGGTGGGCACCTGTAGTCCCAGCTACTTGGGAGGCGGAGGCAAGAGACTCGCTTGAGCCCAGGAATTGGGGGTTGCTGTGAGCTGTGATGCCACCGCACTCTATCCAGGGTGACAGCTTGAGGCTCTGTCTCAAAAAAAAAAAAAAAAAAGCCAGGTGTTGTGACAGGCGCCTGCAGTGCCAGCTACTTGGGAGGCTGAGGTAAGAGAATCAATCCCTTAAGCCCAAGAGTTTGACGTTGCTGTGAGCTGTGACATGAGAGCACTCTACTGAGGGTGACATAGTGATACTCTGTCTCAAAAAAAAAAAAAAATTTAGTAAAACATAACTTTTTTAGGCTCACCGCCCATAGCACAGTGGTTATGGCACCAGCCACATACACCGAGGGTGGTGGGTTGGAACCCAGCCCAGGCCAGGTAAACAACTGCCAACAACAACAACAATAAGGAAAAATAGCTGGGCCTTGTGATGGGCACCTGTAGTCCCAGCTACTTGGGAGGCTGAGGCAAGAGAATTGCTTGAGCCCAAGAATTTGAGGTTGCTGTGATGCCACAGCACCCTACCAAGGGTGACATAGTGAGATTCTGTTTAAAAAAAAAAAAATTAATAACTTTTTTAAAAACGTAGAAGAATGTTTTACATTTTTGCAAATCTCTTTAATGTCCAGCTTAATAGAAAATAGCTGGATTCTCCTATTTGTGCTTCTATATTTGATCTATCATGATATATTGTTTAAGAAGAAAATCTGGATTCACCTAGATATGGAGTTGCAAAATAGAGGAATATTGTGAGGCAGCGCCTGTGGCTTGGTAGGTAGGGCGCCAGCCCCATATACTGAGGGTGGTGGGTTTGAACCCGGCCCCTGCCAAGCTGCAACAAAAAAATAGCTGGGCAGGCACCTGTAGTCCCAGCTACTCAGGAGGCTGAGGCAAGAGAATCATCTAAGCCCAAGAGCTGGAGGTTGCTGTGAGCTGTGATGCCACGGCACTCTACCGAGGGTGACACAGTGAGACTGTGTCTCTAAAAAAAAAAGAGGAATATTTCAATAGCCTTTTAACAGACAATTGTGGATAATCATCTTTGATATCACACCAGAACTCAATAAGGAATAGTTAATTTTAACATGGAATCTGAAACTCTATGAATTTTTCTTACTCTGTGACAGACATTAAAAATCCATCGCCCTTTCTTAAAATTGCAAATGTACCTTTTACCTGATCTGATTTTGCAACTTCACACAGTGGTCATCTGAAAAATATTGGTTCCCTGAGTTATGCTGATCTTCAAAATGTCAATACATTTTATAATAAAATCCCAAAATACCACATTCATAACTTCACCGCCAATCTCATCAGAAAGTCTTCAAGCTGCCAAGATCATAATGATAAATACAAGTTTTCCAAAATTCTAATTTTTGCTTAGAAACTCTAATTTTACCATTGGTCAGAAATATTGTTAGTTATTTTCTTCGAAGCAACAGGCTCACTATGTTTATTTCTGAGAAAAAGTTTGTCAGCCCCAAGTCGGAATAAACACAGTTATCTGTCACTTGTTCTTTCAAGTAAAACTGAGAGGAAAATGACTACTTCAGTGTGCAACTCAGTCCTAGAAGTGCTTTTACTGGAGAAAACACCGAGGCTCCGTCAGAATGTTTACTTCCCGTTTCCTCATACAGGGTATTAAAGGTGAGTATGCAGCACCGAGTTAACAAAACGCGGCCATTCCCAACGAAGCTGGCCCGGCGCAAGGAGAACGCATGGGCAGAAGCGCTCTGGGCCACCAGGCAGCCTGGAGTTCTGCCTGCAGCTCTGGCTGCTACTACTTCTGCACCTTCAGTGCAAATGTCAGCAAAATAGAAAAAGCAAGAAACCCATTAGCATCATTATGAAAATCACTTTGACTCACAGACCCCCTTGGAATGGTCTTAAAGGTCTGCAGGTGCCTGCGGACCCCACTTTGTGAACCACCAGTCTAGGATGGCACCCCCTGCTGGCCTAGGGGAAGGCAGATGAAACAACAGCCAACGTGACACAGAAGAGGCAAAAGAGTGGATGTGACTCCTGTCCTGAGGCAGGTGAGAGTGCTGACAGTACCTTTCTCCAAATTTTCCAAATCTTCTCCAGTGCCTGGTGCCAGCCGGGGCCCCAGTGCCATTCTGGCTGGGTGCTGCAGACCCACACTGAGATCCACACTGACCCTTTGGGATCCCTCCACCCTCCACTTAGTTCCTGCTCCGTGCCTGCTGACATGCAGGCTGATACACCTAACTGACTTAGGGCCTTAAAGGACCTGGAGTTCAGCCCAACAGGTTGCTTCCTGTGGCTTCCAACCTAACCACTGCTCTCCACTTGCTTCTCTCTCTGCCCAGCACCACCTGTCCATTACCCTGACCTCAACACAGAACAGGCAGCTTCAACTCCCGGGATTGTTTTCCTGCTGCTACACCAGAATGGGCCAAGAGGGAATGGGTATGGTTGGGGAAAGAGGGAAAGAAGGCAGAAAAAGGAGAGGGTAGCAAACACTATGCTCTTCTGCCTTTGTCCAGCCGCTGCCACCAGACTCAGTGCACCTTGGGGCGGGGAGGGGGCTTTCCCACCAATTCCCACCACACTGTCCTCCCTTTCCTCTATGACAGCTGAGATCTCCTAGAAGGGAAGGCTCCTTCTTTCAGCACTGCGGTCAAGAGCCCCCACCCAGCAAGCACTAGCACAAGACCCCAAGTTGGCTGAAAGTTGGCCCCATCCCCCCAGGATAGTCAGTAAAACAACCTGAAGTCCACAGAGGAACAGATTTCTCACTGGAGACTGTTACAACCACAGGAGCAATAAAGCCACTTGGCCTGCAGAGCCAAACGGGGAAAACAAAGTGCCATTCAGGCCCCAGGGACACACAATAGGCCCTTGTCCTCTTTTCTGGTCCAAACCCAGAGCTGCTAAGCAGAGCCCAGTGGGTGGCCCCTGGGCAGGGCTGCGCCTAGAATGTGTGGAGCCCCAGACGTATATTTTGAGGACCTGTCTATATAAAACACTTTAGACACTCAAAATCAGTGTCACTATCATTCTGGAAGCCCAATCTCATGTGCTCCCACAAGAGAAATACTGTAGCCATCTCCCTAAACTGAGCTCAGACATGGGGCCCTGAAACAAACAGCCCGTGGAACCAAGTGGAGGGTGGAGGGATCCCAAAGGGTCAGTGTGGGTCTGCAGCACCCAGCCAGAATGGCACTGGGGCCCCGGCTGGAGCCAGGCACTGAACAACTTGGAAAATTTGGAGAAAAGTACTCCAAAGTGTGGGCTCCCCTGAGGTAAAGATTCTGGGATGAGGGCCATGAGTGCCCAGGACTGAGGGTGGTGCTGACCCTGATGACACAGCCCCCATGGGGGTTTGAAGGGTTAATGGGGTGACTCCCAAAAAAGTAGCCCTGCTACTTCTTGTTTTCTCCTCTCTGGGAATATCCAGCCACCTGAGCAATTCAGAATCTCAGGCAATCCAAACACTTGCATAAGCCAGGTCATTACAGCTTTCCCATCACCTCTTCTCCCTGAGCACCTATTGGGTGAAACAGGTGGTTTGTTTAAATTTCATACCTTATCCCTGACAATCTCTCTCAGTAAGGTCAACAGGAAAGAAACCAGGAAGAAGGAATGCAGGGAGATTTCAGTAGGAGTTCTTTGAGGGAAGAACTGAACCTGGCCCATAGTAAATGCTCCGAAAAGGTGAGGAAAGAACACACTTAGATAATGTACAGAGTGATAACCTGCTATCAGGCCAGAAAGCATTCAATTCAACTTGAAGCAGGCCCTGTCCTCTGCAGGCACGTCTGCCATCCCCTCCAGTGGCACTCCAGGGGCTGGTTCACAGCAGTGCCACGCAGGTCCTAGCATGCACCAGTGGGAAGGGGCTTACCAGGCAGACAGCTTGAGTACCAGGCCCCCAGCAGGGAGAGGGCAGGGATGTTGCCGTGGCTCCTCCCACCCTCCGCCCCACCACACAAGGGCAAAGGGTTGAGTCTCTGAAACCTGCCTAAAGTTCCCTATGTTCTGCCAAGATCCACGCCCAACCACTGCCTGCTGTGGGAGGCTGATAGGAGGGTGGCATCCCCAGGACCAGCTGGCAAGGCCAGTGCACTCTCATTACCCACTTGCTTTGCCTTTGCAGCACTGATCACAGCTGTAAGTGACCAGAAACTGGCCTTCTGCATCTCCTCTAGTGACAGGACATGAGGCTGGGGCCTTCTTTTCCTTGCTGTGTCTCTGGTTAGATATATGTATATAGCTTGGTGCCCAGAACATGTGGTGCTCAGTAAATAGTTGTAGAACAAAGCAAGTTCTCCCTCAGCTGCCCAGCAGCCCTGGAGTCAGAAGCCAGCTGTGGGCCACTCGGTACTCAGTGATCACGCAGAGACCTCAGAGGCCACGTGCCAGGTTGGGAGACTTCCAGCATATATCCTAAAGTCTCGTGCCAAGACACAAAGAGAGTACCAAGGCAGACAACCTGGCCTTGCTGGGGAGCCAGGTTCCAGCCCCCCTTCTTTCTCAGCCCCGCCTCAAGCCTTCTGCAGTGTTCCTTAGCTCCTCAGCAGGAAGGTCCCTCCTTCTACCTCAGTCCCTCCTTCCCTTCGTCCTCCAAAACAAACACCCCAGGCCCATGTGTCCTTCAGCTACTGATTCTGCTGGACCTCCTGCTAGTCCTGCTGGGGCTCCTTAGGAACAAACGACTCCCAGCAGAGGCCAGTCTCTTCCCTGGCTCTCTCTCTCAGTTCCCAGGGAAGCCACCCAGTTCCACTCACCACACCTCCCAGGATGACCCACCAGCCCCTGTGGTCTTCCTCAGCACTTCCCACAGCTTTGCTCAGAAGGCCTTGCAGCTTGTCACTAGCCAGTTTTACATGTGCAGTCTCTGCTCCTGACAGGGTCAAGAGGGCCTCACTACCTAAGCAACATGGCTGGCTGCAGGCAGCAGGTCACTCACCCAAGTCTGCAGAGAACCTGAGTCTGTAGGAGCTGCCAGTCCTGAGACATGGCATATTCACCTTGGCCTCCTCAAAGCTTAACAGCAGGGATCAAGCACTGGGTAGTTATGGAGCCAAGAGACCCTGCAGAGAACCTGGATTCCAGCCCTGGTTCTCAGTGACCTTGGGCAAATTAGGCAAATCATCTACAAAACAAGAAACGTACATGAAAGTACTTTGCTCATCAGAAGGGTCTGTGCAGGGCGGCGCCTATGGCTCAGTGGGTAGGGCACCGGCCCCATATATCGAGGGTGGCAGGTTCAAACCCGGCCCTGGCCAAACTGCAACAACAAAATAGTTGGGTGTTATGCCGGGCACCTGTAGTCCCAGCTACTCGGGAGGCTGAGGCAGGAGAATCACCTAGGCCCAGGAGTTGGAGGTTGCTGTGAGCAGTGTGACACCACAGCACTGTACCAAGGGCAATAAAGTGAGACTCTGTCTCTACAAAAAAAAAAAAGAAAAAAAAAGAGGGTCTGTTCAAATTGATACAGGTTTCCAGATATGGTCTCTCACCTTTTCCAACCTAGGATAAAGGAGTTCCAAGATATGGAGAACTGATAAACTAAGAAAAGAGGTCAATTCTGAAATTCCAGGGAAAAGGAACCAAGCCAGGCAGAGCCCATCTTGTTTTATAGGTTGATGTTTGTTGCTTTGCACATCATCTCTGGGCTCTGTCTGGTGTGCGTGGTTTGCCTTGGCTAGACTCAAACTTCAGAATATCCAACACTGACATCAGTGCATGTCCATCGCCCTGGTGGATTAGAGAGAGTTACCAACAAGGGGGGAAAGGTGTGGAAAACGGTTGGCATTCTGTACAATAAGGAGGAGATTATTTAGCCTGAACTTGAGTGACCTAGGCAAAGAGGTGCCTTGGCCTCGGCCTTCTGGGATGGAAATATCATATTCCAGGCGGGCTGCAGGGAAGGTCTTCCAAGGGTGGCCCAGAACCTGGGGTGGTCTAGGAAGGTCTCCTGCTACAGGAAGGGGACAAACTGGAGGCTGGTTAGCTCTCCCCTATCCTAGCATGTCTTCTCATCCCTGATGGAGCATCCATTACCAAGTATAGAGTCTTTAGTCACATGCCTGCGTCCCTTCCTTCACAGCAGCCTCTGAGCTCCCCGGGTGGTGAGGGAGACAGCAAGTAGAATCCTTTTCCCTCTTCCTAAAGAATTTTACGTTAAAGACAAATTCATATGCAAGTCAATCAGAATTCTTCCCTCTACCTACAGGTTCTGGAGAAGGGAAGTAAACAAAACACCATGTCTCGAGTCCAGTAGAACTGATTGTGCTATTAACATTCTACTTCTAACAATCTCATTTTGGGGGTATGGATATGAGATGTGTGGGCAGATTAGAGACTTAAGAATAAATTAAAAGGCTTCCTCACCCCCTAAACCACACTTGCAGATATTCTCTTCACCCTGGCTTCAAAGCAGAACTCCAGCCAAGTGAAAAAGGCCCAGGAGGAGAGGCTAGCAACACTCAGGCCTTGTCCCTGGAAGATCTTCTCTGTCCAGAAGTCCTCTAATTGGGTAGCTCAGAGAGGAGCTAGACCAAGCCCAGTAAGCCTCCAGCACCCACATAGACAAGAGGGCTTTGGAAAGGTCCCTGGAAAGGACTCTTATAATCCCGAGCCCCTGAGATACTGCCTCAGGCCTTATCTCCCTTCACTCACATCCTTACAGAGCACCTTTGCAGAGTCCGGGTGGACCTGTGTGCAGATGTTAGACTCTCCAGAGACCTCCCTAGGAGCCTGACAAGCTGGGAAGAAATGAAAATTCACTAGCTGGAAGGAGGCGGCACAGTGACAAAGTCAAATGGGCTCCAGGACAGGAGCAGTGAGAGAATGGACCGACTCTGAGGATCCGTGCTGTGCTAGGAACAGTAAACACATAACAAGGGAAGGGTTGGGGATCTAACTTCTCATGGCTGAGAAGACAATGAGGTGTGGCAGTGTGGGGCCTGGTCCAAGAACCAACCCCCTTTGCATGAGGTCAGAATTAAAATCTAGGCCTTAATTCTTTGGGAAAGAGATACTGTGTTACTTCAGAGGAAAACCAGGATTTATGAAATGGGCATCAGGTCAAAGGCACATAAGTGAGTCAAACTTCTGCAAGTGGTTTGATAATAGCAGGTACGGCCTTGAAAATGCAGGTTACTAACAGTGCCAGGCACAAAATGCTTGCTGAATGAATATATGAATGAATGAACTCAGAATAAGCCTGGTTCAATCTGAAGTAATCAGATCAGCAGAGACAGAGAGAAGGCATTTGTAAGCGATGAGGGACCACCCAGAGTACACCTCACTGGGGCACAGAGGAAGGGGAAGGCAGGAGGGGAAAGGCAAGGGAAACAGTCTCCCCAGACTCCACATGCAGACAAGGTGAACCTTGCTGAAAGGTGCCAGGCTAAGTGTCAGCAGAAATATTCACCCAGCATCCCTGGCACTCTCCTATGGGCAACAGAAGTTTCTGTCTTCTTTTTCCTGCCACAAGCCCCAGCCTAACAGCTGGATAGGAAGGAAAGCATGAAACTAGGACTCAATTTTGAAGGAAGCCCTAGAACTCAGAAAATGGAACTGGGACAGGTAGAAAGGGATGGGAAAATGTGCACAGACCTAACACCAGGGAAAGTGGAAGTCCCTGGAAGGCCTGTCTCCTAGGGATCTATCTGGAGCTTCGGGAAGGGCAGCAGGCCAACTCTAAGCAATGTTTTCCCATCAACCCCAAGAATCTCAGGGCCATTTCTTTGTCTTCCCTCCACCCTCCAAGCTGCCTCAACCCTGGCCCTTTCCAACTGGGTTATCAAGGAATAGAGTTGGGCCTGGATACAAATTTAATGTGTTCAATGCATAGAAATACAGGCATGTGACAGAGGAAATGTGGCCAAGATGCCTTGTGTTGCTCTTGGCTCAATTGCCACCTGACTGCATCCATTTATACACTTGTTTTCTTGGTGTCGTGAGGAAGACAACCTGCTTACACTAGGGCAACAAGGAGTATGGAAACATCCCTGTTAAACTCAGCTGCTTGCTAAAAATACTTCTTTACATTTCCTCAAACCCTTGGGCAGGATAATCTTTATCTTTACTGTTGCCTTGAAGAAGCAACATTCTAGAGAGAAAATAAAAGGAAAAAAAGAACAAAGGCTAAGGATAATTTTGTAAAACAGATGAGAACTAAGATGTCTGAGCAAAGAACCTGCTCCTCCACTCCAGGCGTCATGTCAGGGCCTGCTGGGGTAGGAAAAATAAAAGGAAGCTAAAGGCTCTGCAAAGGATACAAGCACAGAAATGACAAAGAAAACCTGGAGCCATTCAGAGAAGTAAAAGCACAAACATGCCCGTCTTCTAGGTTTGGGGTGTGCTTTGCTCTGTCTCAGCAGCAGCCTGGTGCAGAGGACCTGGCACAGGCAGCGGACTCAGAGACAGGCTGGGCTGAGCTCACCACTACCCAGTTCAACCCTTAGAGCCTCAGCTTCTTCAAGGTAACACTTTTTACCTCCAGGGTTATTGTTAGGAAGAAGAGATCATACATAAAAAGAATACAGGATTTTTAAAACTGATGTTTTTTGTTGTTATTGAGACAGAGTCCCACCCTATGCCCTGAGCAGAGTGCAAAGGTGTCATAGCTCACTGCCACCTCAGCCTCCAGAAGCTGCTGGGATTGCAGGCACTCCCCACAGCACCCAGCTGGGTTTTTCCATTTTTTTTAGGAGTCAGGGTCTCATGCTCGCTCAGGCCAGTCTTGAACTCCTGAGCTCAAGCAATTCTCCCTCCTCAGCCTCCCATAGTGCTGGGATTACAGACATGAGCCACCGTGTTAAAAATAAATAAATAGGGCAGCGCCTGTAGCTCAGCGAGTAGGACACCAGCCCCATATGCCGAGTGTGGTGGGTTCAAACCCAGCCCCGGCCAAACTGCAACAAAAAAAAAAATAGCCGGGCTTTGTGGCGGGTGCCTGTAGTCCCAGCTACTCGGGAGGCTGAGGCAAGAGAATTGGCTAAGCCCAGGAGCTGGAGGTTGCTGTGAGCTGTGTGAGGCCACAGCACTCTACCGAGGGCGATAAGGTGAGACTATCTCTACAAAAATAAATAAATAAATATCTACCATATTTTGCTGTGTATTACACACTCCCGTGTATAATGCACATCTAACATTTTTGGCCCAAACTCTCAGGGAAAAAAATCTTTTGTTTTAATTTTTTTTTTTTTTTTGAGGCAGAGTCTCACTTTGTCACCCTCAGTAGAGTGCCATGGAGTCACAGCTCATAGCAACCTCAAACTCTTGGTCTTAGCAATTCTCTTGCCTCAGCCTCCCAAGTAGTTGGGACTACAAGTACCCGCCACAATGCCCAGATTGTTTTTAGAGATGGAGTCTCACTTTGGCTCAGGCTGGTCTCGAACCCAGGAGCTCAGGCAATCTCCCCACCTCGGCCTCCCAAGTGCTAGGATTACAGGCATGAGCCACTGTGCCTGGGCATTGTTTTAATTTTTTAATGGAGGGCAGAAGTGACTGCAATGGTGCCTCTTCTCTTGCAAGAAGCATAAGATGTGAAGCCAGCCACTGTGGAGAAGCTGGGAGCCAGCCCAGGCAGCAGGTGAGAGTGGGCAGGATAACCTGGGCATCCAACGCCCCCCAACTGTCCCCTCCCAGCCCAACCTTGTCCCACATTCTCTCATTTTCTATTCTTACCCATGTCAGGCCTATGTCTGTCAATGAGACCGTCTCTGTTCTGCTGAGAACTCCAGCAAGCAGGAGCCTTTCCTGACAACACCCCAGTGAAGCACTCTACACTTACATTTCTTTCTTTTTCTTTTTTTTTTTTTGAGACAGAGCCTGAAGCTCTCACCCTGGATAGAGTGCTGTGGCATCACAGCTCACAGCAACCTCCAACTTCTGGGCTCAAGCAAGTCTCCTGCCTCTGCCTCCCAAGTAGCTGGGACTACAGG
>CAUYRH010111325.1:0-52281 GCA_963574655.1 Perodicticus potto | reverse complement strand
GGCAGAGGAGTTGCCCTGTGACTTCCACCTGGAGCTGCTGGAGTTCCTGGTGTGCCTGCTCTCCAAGAAGCCGTTCAATATGAAGCATCAACAAATGAATTGATTAATGAAGAGCTGGGAATAGCCTACCCAATCATTGATGGAATTCATAATATGATACCACAGGCAGCTAGGATGACACATCAAACTAAGAAGCAAGAAGACATGGAACAGCACTAGGTTATAATTTTTTAAAAAGCCACCACCACAACTAAATTTTCTTAATACCACATACCTTTTAAAGTAGAGTTGTGGGTAATAAGTGGAGGAGAAGAACGTTTCTGTCTCTTCCTACATCGACTGTTCTTATTCCACAGGTCTCTTTAGCAGGACTGTTCTACTCAGCCTCTGTGGAAGAAAGCTTCCCAAACGGCTACACTAGCACAGCCAGTCTTTGCTTTACAGTCTGCTCCTACCCATCACCATACCAGTGTGTGTGTTCTTCCGTCTTTGGACTTGGATGGGCATTAAACTCTTCCAGAATAATTAATGGAACCAGAGACATATTAATATGCCTTGGGTGTCTATCTTTGAAAGTTCAATGGAGGGGAAATACCGGAGACCCATTTGGTTTTCGGCACAGATGCTCTTGTCTTTCTTATGTCAGGCTTAGGACTATGGGAGGCTTAAGCTGCACAAGTTTCTTTTATTATACCCTCGTTCTGCCTTTGTTTTCTGAAGGTTCTGACTTAATAATTGCTGTATCAGGAGAAACATTTTGGCAGTGTCTTGTTGGACATTAACACATCTCATGACTAGTTCTTATTCATCTATTATTTAGTCATTTGAAATTTTGTTTGTATAGCTTCAAGGCATTAGGAATAGTCACCAGTAGAGAACGCTGAAATAATTCCAAAGGAGCTATGTTGGAGCGGTTATAGAGAAATGTGTTTGCACTATTGTGATATAAAACCATAAAATAAAATGGAAATTTCATGTACTTAAAAAAAAAAAAAAAAGCTCTGCTCTTAAAAATGAATAGTTCAATGAAAATATTTCAGATTGTATATGAAGTCTGCACATTGTGCCCCATGATTGCACCAATGTACACAATTATGATTTAATAAAAATTAAAAAAAAATGAGGGTATCATAAAAGACAAGGAAAGGCTATGAAAATGATCCATTAAAAGAAACTACAGAGACACAACAATGAAATGTAATTTGTGATCCAAAGGTGGCTTTTGTAATGGAGAAAAAATGTTGTTGGGTCCATTGATGAGATTGAAATTAGAGTGGCAGGTTGATAAAAACAATGTTAAGTTTACTGAAGTTGATACTTGTTCTGTAGTGGTGTAAGTGAATATTTCTATTCTTAGGAAATACACACAGAAGTATTTAGGGTAAAGTGCCATAATATTTGTAACTTTCAAATAGTGTTGAAAAGTAATAGTGTGTGTGTGTGTGTGAAAGAGAGAGAAGTAGGGGGAGAGAGTAAATGATAAAGTAAATGGATAAAATCTTTATAACAGGTAAATCTAGGTAAAAGGCATATAATTTTTAATACTTTTTTGTAAGTTTAAAATGATTTCAAATAAAAACTTGAAAAAATTATTCAGTGACTGTAAATATACACAAAGAACAGTATAGCTAGATAAAAAGTAAGTAATTTTCATTGATTTCTTCAACTAGAAATCAAAATATTTAAAATCTGGCAGGCCAGGTGTTGTGGCTCATGCCTGTAATCCTAGCACTCTGAGAGGCTAAGGCCAGTGGATTGCTTGAGCTCATGAGTTCAAGAGCAGTCTGAGCAAAAAGCAAGACCCCCATTTCTCCTAAAAATAGAAAAACTGTGGCTCATAGAGGATCACTTGAGCCTGAGTTTGAGGTTGCTGTGAACTATGAAGCCACAGCACTCTACTCAGGGTGGCAGCTTGAGACTTTGTCTCAAAAAAAATAAAAATAAAAAATAAAATCTGGGAAAATAAAAGGCTTTTAATACTATACAGACATCTATTTAAGGCATGGCCAGGAAACCCTTAGCTCTGCCTCCTTAATAATGTTAGGGTAATGTTTCTTTTGGCTAAAGGTTTTAAGAATTTTGGTTACCTTAGAAATATTGTACTATAATTACTGTATCACCATGCTTTATTCAGACTCAGTCTAAATTTTGGCTCTCAATAGAAATAAGCTGAAAAGTGAAAAGAGCACTCATTAAGAGTAAATGAACTGGTCTGGACTCTTTTCAGCCTATGGGTAGTAGGTGTGTGTAAGTATCACTGGTCATTTTAGCTGGAAATTGTTTAATTTATTGATCTCATCAAAGAGCCAGCTTTTGATTGCGTTGATCTTTAATCTATAGGTTTTCTAATTTTATTGACATCTGCTCTTTATTCCTTCCTTCCTTCTGCTTGTTTTGTGTTTAATTTACTTCTTTTAAAATATATTATCAATCTGAGACCTTTCTTCTTTTTAATTTCCCTCTAGACACAGCTTTAGTTGCATACAGAAATTTTGCATGTTGCATTTGATCTTTTTTTTCAGAGTAACTAAGAGATTTGTATATAGGAAGTGTTATTTAGGAAAAGTTTAGAGCACTTCCAAAGAGTTGGAAGTGGGTCTGTCTCATGAAGAAGAAAAGGTGGATTTTTCATTCCATTCAGAGTATTTTCTTTTTTTTTAATAAAAAAAATTGTATTTACTTAAAAGCATTCAGAATGTCAAAAAAACAGCTGCAACTTTTTTTTTGCAATTACAGAGTGGTATTCAGTTAACAGAACAATAATTATTTCATATAAGCTGCATCAGAGACAACTGAAGATGAAAAAACTACCATCCCCATATATAACTAATTTGTGCTGTGCACCAACAAGAACCTGCTTTAAATTTCCATGCCAATTTATGACCCCCATACTTTACCAGGCAAGGTTAGTGGCTATTGAAAATACCACCAGGACAGGGCTATCTAAAGACACACTGGGTAGTGTGTTAACTATACAAAAAAAGACACTGTACAGTTTAAAAACAAATCTTACACAGCCTTACATTTCAATTTTTTTCTCTAAAAGGAGTGGGTTGTGTACAAGGGGGTTAAATGCTTTGTAGACAAGAAAAAAAAATGCGCTAGAACCAACTTATTCATCATCATCATCTTCTTCATCTTCCTCCTCCTCTTCATCCTCTTCGTCGTCTTCATCTTCCTCCTTTTCCTTCTTTTTCTTGCTTTTTTCAGCCTTGACGACTCCCTTTTTCGCTGCATCAGGCTTTCCTTTAACTCGGTATGCAGCAATATGCTTTTTGTATTTTCCCTTCAGTTTTGCAGCCGTCTTTTCATCAGGCTGCTTGTCATCCGCAACAGTGTTATTCCACATCTCCCCCGGCTTCTTTGCAACATCACCAATGGATAGGCCGGATGTTCTCCTTTGATTTTGGGGTGATACTCAGAACAGAACAAGAAAAAGGCCGAAGGAGGCCTCTTGGGTGCATTGGGATCCTTGAACTTCTTTTTTGTTTCCCCTTTAGGAGGGATATAGGTTTTCGTTTCTCTTTCATAACAGGCCTTGTCCACCTTTGCCATATCTTCAAATTTTCCTTTCTCTTTAGCAGACATGTTCTTCCACCTCTCTGAGCACTTCTTAGAAAACTTTGAGAAGTTGACTGAAGCATCTGGGTGCTTCTTCTTGTGCTCCTCCCGACAAATTTGCACAAAGAATGCATATGATGACATTTTGCCTCTCGGTTTCTTAGGATCTCCTTTGCCCATGTTTAGTTATTTTTCCTCAGTGAGGCACAGAGTTGCCCAGTGCACGTCCGGCTCTCACTTGCCCCAGCGCTGTCTCTATGGAGCTCAATGTACTGCAATGGCTGTGAGAGTGGGAGCCAGACACAGCCTCCCTATTCAGAGTATTTTCTAATTTCTCTTGAGACACCCTCTTTGGCATGCATCAGTTTCCAAATATTTGGGGAGATTTTCCATATAACTTTCTGTTACTGACTTTTGGTTTATGTTATGATCATTTAAAATATAGAGGAACCTCTGTAAGTTGACCACCCAAAGGACTGTAAAAAACTGGTTAACATATGGAAGTGGTCAAAATAAGGAACTAGGCCTACTGTACATAAAATTAGACCAACTTAAGGAGGAGGTCAATGTATGGAGGTGGTCAACTATGGAAGTTTTTTTTTTTTTTTTTTTGAGACAAAGCCTCAAGCTGTCACCCTGGATAGAGTGCCGTGGCATCACAGTTCATAGCAACCTCCAATTCCTGGGCTCAAGTGAGTCTCTTGCCTCCGCCTCCCAAGTAGCTGGGACTACAGGCGCCCGCCACAACGCCTGGCCATTTTTTGGTTGCAGCCATCATTGTTGTTTGGCGGGCCCGGGCTGGATTCGAACCCGCCAGCTCAGGTGTACGTGGCTGGCACCTTAGCCAGTTGAGCCACAGGCGCCGAGCCCAGCTATGGAAGTTTTATAGTACTTTGTATGGTCTCAATTATTTTAAATTTATAAGGTTTGTTTATGATCCAGAATATGGTCTATCTTTTTTACTTTTAGTGATAGTTCACATACCATTAAATTCATCATTTAATAGTGTATAGTCACAAGGTATGTAACCATGACCACTATCTAATTCTAGATTATTTATAATACTCAAAAGAAGCTCTATACCCATAGAAGTCACTCCATTCTCTCTCCTTCTAGTCTTTGACAAGTATTTATCTACTTTATCATTATGAATTTGCATGTTTTGAATATTTCACACAAAAGGAATCATATAATATGTGACTTATGATTTCTGGCTTCTTATATTGAGCATGTTTTTGTCAGGGTGGCAATCTGCTCTTGGATCTTGTTGTGCTCTTGGTCAAAGAATGACCAGGCTCACAAAAGTATGAGGTCCAGCCTTTTGATGGAGTAACCATAGGCAGGAAGCAATTTCAAGGGCAAGTTTTTATTGTAAAACAGAATGGGTCTGTCTTTAAGAATGATTCACTGATTCACTGATTAACTCTCTTTGGGAATTCTCGGGTTGTTTCCATTTATTGGTCTGGAACAGGACTTTCAGGAGGGTGGGGTGTTACCAAATTATTAACAGGTGTTCTTAAGATTGTATCTAGATATGCAAATTCCCTCTCAGAAAACCCACCTGGGGAGGGGCATGAACCACAATGTAGATTTAAACTAATGACAATTAGCCTGAGGTTACTCTAGGTCACTTTCCAAATCCTATTATGCCTGGGCTGGGGAATTCCCAGATTGTGAAGGCATTTCCCTCCTTCCAGAAATGTAGTAGTTGCTTGGAATAGGATTAAGAGTGGGCAGTACCAAGATGGAGTGCCCACCCTTGGTTATTCTTCCTAGGTGGGCCAATTGTTAGAGGCAGCACCAAGGCAAGGTACCCATATCCTTAGAATAGCCAGAATATTCTATCCTTAGAATAGCTATCTACCTAACGTTTTCAAGTTTTATCCATGTTGTAGCATGTATGGGTACTTCATTCCTTTTTAATGGCTAAATAATATTCCATTACTGTATGGATACCACATTTTGTTCATCCATTCATCAGGTAAAGGATATTGGGTTGTTTCCAATTTTTGTATATAATAAATAATAGCTATAAACAATTGTGCACAAATTTTTGTGTGGACATACATCTTCATTTCTCTTGAGTATATACCTTGTTTCTGGGAGTGGGATTACTGATTCATAGGGTAACATTTTTAGGAACTGAAAAACTTTTCCAAAGTAGATGCACCATTTTATAGTCTCAAAAGCATGACATAGAGTTTGAATTTATTCACATTTTTGCCAACATGTCATTATCTGTCCTTTTATTTGAGCCATTCTAGAGAGTGGGAATTGGTATCACATTGTGATTTTTTTTTTTAAGAGATGGAGTCCCACTATGTTGTCCAAGTTATCCACTACTCCTAGACCTCAAGAAATCCTCCCTCTTTACTCTCCTGAGTAGCTGGAACTACAGGTACACACCACCATGCCAAGTGTTATTATGTTTTTTTAAATTGTTTTTTATTAAATCATAACTTTGTATATTGATGCATTTATGGGGTTCAGGGTGCTGCTTCAATATACAATGTGAAATGCTTACATTGAACTAAGTAACACAACCATCACAAATTATACTCATTTCTTAATAGTTTTGAAATGTACCATTGCATCATGCACATTAGGTGGGGTCCCCCCAAATACCATCCCTCCTCTAATATCCCCCCTTCCCTCCCCTCTCTCTCCTTCCATATCTCCCCCTCCCTCCCCTCTCTCTCCTTCTACTTTCTGGACTATAGTTATGTTTTGCCATTTGTATGAGTGTGTAGGTGGTTATATATTGATTTCATAGTAGTATTGAGTACATTGGATACTTTCCATTCTTGAGATACTTTACTAGGAAGAATATGTTCCAGCTCCATCCAGGTAAACATAAAAGATGTGAAGTCTCCATCTTTTTTTATGTCTGGGGAATTTCTTGAGGAGAGGCTGAGTCCTTGTCTTAGCCAAGGGGGCTGGCTCACAAAGAGAGCATACTCTTACAGGGAAGTCCATGGGATGGGGTAGATGAGAACAAATGACCCACACGTGGGACTTTTCATCAGCTCTGCCCCAGGTAGCTGACAATAAGGTGACACACACCTGGGACTTTTTCACCAGTTCTGCCCCAGGGCACCACACATTTGACCTGCTAAGGCACGAAGAGGGAGTTGTCCGTGGGCATCTGTGCCTCCTGGCCTCACCCCTATGGGTCTCTGGGAGAGAAGAGTCTGTGTTGGCCGCTGTACCAGCTGCTGAGCTGAAATCCGAGGCACGTAGGAGGAGGTGGGAGAAAGGAAGCCCTGGGGCCACACCTGGCCCTCCTGGGCCTAACTTCCCTCCTCTGTAACATGGTGAGATTGAGCTACACCTCCAAGGTGGTTCTCAACGAAGGTGTGGAACGTTACCACCTATGCACCTGGGTGGCTGGCCAGCCCCATCCTCTCCTCCACTGCAGTACAGCAAGAACATCTGGAGAGCCCAAGGGCTATCTGCTGACTACACAAAATCCAAGTCACTTAGGCTTCTTCTCCCATGAGTCAGGGAACATCACAAGACATTAACATAGGTGACAGCACACCAGGTCAGGATGGGGCACTCGTCACACCCAGAAGTGGGACAATGGGGGCCTGGCTCTGCTCAGTAGCTAGACCAGGCTGAGGATTAACCCATTACAGGTGCTGGGAAAGAAACTCATGAGTCACCATCAGCCCCTCCCTCTCCTTACCACTCCCTCTCCTACTAATCAGGCACCCACCTGGTACCCCTCTGGTTCACATATACTCCCTATCCTGAAGTCCTCACCCTAGGTCAGGGCTGCAGCCCCTTAGAGTCTGTGGGGAGCCCTTCCCTGCCCTCCAGCCCTAGCCCCACAGTCCAGTCTCCTCAGAGCTTCCAGGAGGAGCATTTCCTTTCCTTATACAGGCATAATTGAGAGTCAACAAAATGTCTGATCTTAAGAGCAGAGTTTAAAGAGTTTTGACCAATGCATACCCCTGTGCAAGCAACACTCAATCAAGGTATAGAACATTTCTATTTTTTCTTTTTTTTTTTTTGTCACCCTTGGTAGAGTGCTATGGCATCACAGCAACCTCAAACTCTTGGGCTCAAGTGATTCTCTTGCCTCAGCCTCCTGAGTAGCTGGGACTACAGGTGCCTACCACAACGCCTGGCTATTTTTAGAGATGGAGGTCTCATTTTTGCTCAGGCTGGTTTTGAACTTGCGAGCTCAAGCAATCCATCCGCCTCAGCCTCCCAGAGTGCTAGGATTACAGGCATGAGCCACCTCGCCTGGCTGGTATAGAACTTATCTATTCCCTTGGGAAGTTCCCTGTACCCTCTTCCAATTGCTCAGCCTGCACTCAAAGCAACCTCTGTGCTGACTTGTTTTTCTATAAATAAGTTTTGTGGGTTCTTAGGTTTCACACAAAAGGTAATTTACAGTAATTATACATTACTTACTCCTTTCTGTCTGAACTCCTTCATGAGACATGTCTTTGGCCCACATCCGTGTTTTGTGACTTTTATTACTCTGAATGTTGGGTAAGCTTCCATTTTGTAACTTAACTCAATTTGTGTATCTATTCACCTATTAATAGACAACTACAATGTTTCCAGGTTTTGACTGGGTAATAATGCCATGACCCTTCACGGACAAGTTTTTGTGTTGACATATATACTCATTTATCTTGGGTAAATATCAATACGAATTTCTGGGATTTTTAGTAAATATATGTTTATCTTTATAAGAAACTGCCAAACTTTTCCAAATGGTTGTACCATTATAAACTCCCACCAGTTGCTCCATATTCATGCCAACATTTGGTATTGTAATTTTAGCCATCTGAGGATTTTTAAAAAAAAATTTCATCTAAATAACTCAAATGTCTGTCAACTGGTGAATGGATTTTAAAAAGGCAGTAACTTCATACAATAAAATATTATTTTGGAATAAAAAGAAATGAGGTACTGATACATGCTATAACATGAATGAACTATCAGTATGCCAAGTGCAAGAAACCACCCACAAAAGACTGCAAAGTGCATCATTCCATTTACATAAAATGTTCAGAATAGGCAAATTGGTACAGACAGAAAGTGGATTAATGCCTGCCTGGGGCTGAGGGGATGGGAAAGGTGAAGGTTGATAGCTAATGGGTATGAGGTTTCTTTGAGGGGGTCATAAAAATGTCCCAAAATTGATTGTTGTGATTCACAAATCCATGAATATATTAAATGCCATTGAATTAGACACTTAAAATGAGTGAACTATATGCTGTGAATTGTGTCTGAATGAAGCTTAAAAAATCCACATATAATTATTCAACTCCCCGCTGTATTTCCCTAGTGTCCTCAGGGTAAAGACCCAGCTTCCCAAACCCAGATTTATCAACATCATCTTTCTCTTCTACAGGTGCAGTGGAAATTCTGCTGTTTCCAGATACACTCACTACATGGAATCACGCCTCTGAGCGCGCACACTGTTCCTTCTCTCTGGAACGCTGCTCCACCTCATTTCTGACTCCTCTTTTCTGGTTCAGCTCACCTGACAGCCTTCCCTTCCCCACTTCTGTTCATATATCCACTCAGTCACGCAATGAGTCATCATTAGGCACCGGCTGTGTGCCAGGCTTTATTCTAGGTACTAGGGATATAGCAGCAAGCAAAACAGACTAAATCTCTCACTTAGTGTGTGTGTTGTCTTCATGAACAAAACTAATTCAGCACCCAGGGAACATGAAGCTCATGCCCCCACCACTGCCCTCTACATCCCCATAGTGCTTTGCGTGCTCTTCCGTTTCAGCACTAACCCCTCTGGACAGTCACAAGTCCACAGTGGGTCTTCCCCACAAGGTTGGGGACTTCATGAGGGTAGGGATCAGAGCAGGGATGATGCTTCCTCCGTGTGCGCCATCCTCCACAGTTTACAGGACCTGTCACAGCCCTTGTCTCGTCTGCTTGCTCACCTCCCCCATTTGGTGAGTGGGGCGCTGTGGAGAGATGAGAAGGCAGGATACGCACTGGCCAGGTGAGATAATGACATCCTGTGAAGAGAATGGCTGGGTTGTATAAGGTCACACAGCTACAGCACTGTGACACTGGTGTTCTCACTCCCTGCCCCGGGCAGGCTCCTTGTGGCCTGGCCAGTTCTGAAGGCTGAGGACTGGTGTCTCCACACCAGGAAGTGATTATAGGCCTCGCTGGGATCACGGCCCTGTGGATCCCTCTCGGGGCACTGTGCGGCAGGATGGCAGGGAAGCAGCTGTGTGTTCTCTGAGCTTCCTTTCCTGTCCCCAGCCCGGCTCAGGTGAGTCACTAACACCTGAGCATGAATTTGTCCTCTCTTGGGAAGTGTGCAGTTTACAGGGGAAGCTCCAGGGAAGGGCCTCCCAGGGGCCTCCTTAATGAAGTGATTAATACCCACGTGGTGACAGTGGCTCAAAGCACCCTTCCAGGTGACACTTTCCTCGAGGCCTTGACACACACCTGGTCCCTTTTTGTACTTCCTTCTTCCAGTCTACCCTGACGGTGGCAGAGCCGGGGCTGGGGCTTCACTGGGCAGGGTAGGCATCTGGGCCTCTCTGGAAGTTGCATCCTCAGTCTTTGCCGGTTCCTTTCTCTTTGGTTGCTGGGGTCACTGCCTGGGGTTCTGGTTAATGTATGTTGTCTGCCATTGTGTGTGTGAGGTCCCATTACAAAAAGGGACCTAGTGACTGCTGGTGCTCTTCTGGTACCATCAGCAGTACCAGCAGCTTGGCTAGATTTGGACCCCTGACATGTAGTTTGCGGCCCCCTGGTATAAACCATAGGGGTCCCTGAGGCATCTACTACCAGTCCTTTCCTCTCAGCACCAGAAACAAAAAATCTTCGGGTTATGGGCAGTTTGCCTGTGACCTTGGCTTCACATGCTCTTTAGCAGGCTGTGACACCAGGACACGGGTGCTTCATGAGGCCGCCAGTTCCTGCCCCTAAGCCTGCCTAAGGCAGGCTCCTGTCTGCTCGGAGCTTGTCTTCCATTCTTTCCCCCTCTCAACTCACCCACATCCTACAAAAAAAATGCCTTTTGTCCCTTCCTTAACGTAATCAGAATTGCTGATTGCTCAAATGTCCCTGATGGACATATATTGATACATAGAAGTCTGTCATTGTTCAGCCATTGTGGAGTCTTCAGAGCATACATTCTGGGAGGCAGAAGCCCTCAAAAGCCTGAGACATAGGATTTCCATGACCCTCAGCCTTGGATGGTGCTGGGGTCCCAGGCCCTGAGACACTACTCAGTTTGACCTTAGAGTCTCCAAGTCCTCAGGTGGACCCCAGGCAACTCCCTTCTCTTCTTGGGGTGTTATGGCACAGCTGGGAGAAGGGGTGGTTGGCACAAGCCCTGCCCAAGTCCATCTCTCTCTCATGTCCTTCTATTAATTCATCCTGTGCCCATCAGTGCAGCAATTGTCAGCTTGGGCTGACAAAACAGTAAAAGGCTGCATTTGCCAGATGTTGTTCCAGTGGCTGAAACAGTGTCCGGAAGAGACCTAAGTCAAGTTCACTTAGAGAAAAGGGAATTCACTGTCTCGGGTAACTGAAGAAGACACAGGTGGGACTGGGAAATGCTGGAACCAAGGTCTCTGTGTTGCCCAACTCTTTTTTTAACCACCCCCATCTGCTACCTTTGCATGACAGTCTCATGGCCTCCTGCTGCGGGCCTCCTTCTCCACATGGCCTGAGACATGGCAACTGGTTACTTCTAAGCTCACACCCTCACAGTTTCATGTTCCAAGGGAAAGAATTTCTCCATCCTAGCAGCAAGGTGGGAAATCCCAGGGAAAGGTTCCGATTGGTCCAGTTGGGTTCTGCCATAGTGGACTGGAAGGCAGGATTGTCCTTGCTGCCATGGGATTGTGTGGCAGAAACTGGCTGTGGCAGGTTGCAACTGTCTACTCTGCACTTTTTCTGTCTTGAATCATGGGTGCTGCAGCATGATGTTGCAGCCCTCTTTATAAAGCGGTGGAGTCTATTTCCCCATGTCTTGAATCTGGTCTGATCTTGGGACTTGTTCTGATCAATAGAATAAGGTCAAAGAGATGATGTACCATTTCTGAGCTTTTTTTTTTTTTTTTTTGGTGACAGAGTCTCACTTTATCATCCTCCATAGAGTGCCGTGGCATCACAGATCATAGCAACCTCAAACTCTTGGGCTTAAGCGATTCTCTTGCCTCAGCCTCCGAAGTAGCTGGGACTATAGGCACCCGCCACAACACCCATCTATTTTTTGTTGCAGTCATCATCGTTTAGTTGGCCCAGGCTGGGTTCAAATCCGCCACCCTTGGTGCATGTGGCCGGCGCTGTAAACCACTGTGCTACGGGCACCGAGCCACCATTTTTCAGCTTTAAAAAGCCTGTGCACCTCCTCTTCATGTCTCAGAACCTGCCACTATGATTTGAATAAGCCTAGGCTGGCCTGATGGGCGATGAGAGACAGATGGCCTGGTTAGCACATCACCTCGGTTGACTGCAAGTCAACTACCAGACATGTGAGTGAGGCCTTTCTAAACCTGCCTGTCTGCCGACTGCACATACAAGTTGAGCCCACCTGAGATTAGACAAGCCTGACCCAGATCAGAGAACTGCTCGCTCAACCCACAGACCCAAAAACAAACACATAAATAACTGTTTTAGACTGTTAATAATAAATCATTGTTTGTCATACAACAAAACCTAACTGATACACTGGCTAAGTGTTCACAGAATCTATGGAAGCTGACACAACTCTGCCTTCCAATTCATAAGGAAGGTCCGGAGAGCGGACACAGAACCCAGGTGGACAAAACAGAATCTTTTCTAAGACTCTCTCTCCTTTTAGTCCCACAGCTGAATCACATTTCAATGGATCCTTGCCTTCTCTCTGAACTCCCTCCCTGCTGCCTTTGCAGTTAGCTATAGCTAAGTGATTGAGCTCTAGGGAATAAAACGTAGGTCTGGACCATAAATTCACTCGTTGTGGGATACACCTTTGTTTTTTTCCACCATTTTCTAGCTGGGTGCTGAGAATTTCAGGGCCTAGATGAGAGCAGAGCTATAAGATGAGAAGAACCTGAGTTTGTGAGCGACCACACAGATGGCACCCAACCAGGGACATCCACATTGAGCTGTGACATGAGCACTGTTGTATAGTTCAGCATTTATCTGTTAGAACAGCAACAGCTGGCTTGTGTATTAGGTGGGGACAGGGAGAGGAGGAGAGTGATTCTCAAAAGGAAGTCAGTGCTGTTTCTGGAAGAAGGGAGTGGTGCCAGGCAGGCAGGACATTAAATGTCCACTCTGGAAGCTGGGAACCACCTTGAGTGTCAGTCTGCAAAACCTGACAGGGAGAGTCTGGGAGCTGCCAAGGGAGCTGCCTGCAGCTCTGTGTAACTCTGTGTGACCCAGCACTCCTTGGTCACAGCCAGTGCTTTTCTGCAATCTCTACCCCTCCCAACTACCTGCCCAATACTGATACTTTTGCACCATTACCTTTCAGTGGCAGGTTTTTTTTCTTTTTTACAGCAGAGAAATAATTTGGGGGTTTCTAAAAAGGGAAGCTGATTCATTGAGGGACTGGTATTCAGAAACAGCCTGTAAGTGCGAGAGAAGCAGAGTATGGAGGGCAGAGATGAGATGACCATGACAGGATCTTGGGGATCCTGGGGATCATCAGGATCCTTGGCTGGATCACAGAGCAAGTCTTTGGAGCATACACCAGACCACAGAATAGACCTGCCTTAAGGCAAGAGGGCTGACACTTTCTATTCTGAATTAGTCAGTCATTGCAGGCCAGTGTAAGAGAGGGGCCTAGGTGAGGCCCCTCTTGTCGCCATCATTTGGGACAATTCTCTGGAGAAAGGGGCTGTGAGCTGTGGAGAGACAACCTCACAGCGGCAGGGAGGATGCTGGCAGAAGGGACATGGGCAGGGCACTGCTGCTTGCTGCTCACATTAAGCTTGTTCCAACTGCCTACTGATACAGAATGGTCATTGATTTAGGGTTTATAGTGCAAGCTTCTTCACCTTCACAGAGAGTCTGCTCCAAGTCATACCTCAGCTGCACCTGTGAGGCCATTCTGCCCTCTTTAGGTTGGCAGCTTCTGGCTGTTGATATATGATAGGACCAGCAGATCCTACAATTATGCACCCTCTGCCACACCACCCTTGCTATGACTTGGATCCTTTGGTCTGCAGTGATGTTGAATGAGAGCCCATGTCACTGAATTAGACACTCTGTGAGCCCCCAGACAGTGGTGACGGCCTAAGGCTCCATCAGAAGAAGAGGCCAACCTGTGCCTAGAATATGTATCTATCCTGGTCAGGGTGAATTATGAAGAGGCCCTACGTAATAAATCTGCCACCAAGTGGCTGGTTGGTCTCCTCACAGAGGGTTGTTGCATCAGGGGTCAGCTTGAGTTTTTGGTGATGGCAGGATGGATACTCAGTAGTGGCAAGAGACAGATGAGCCTTTGGAAAGGAAGCCAAGGCTGTTTGGGTTATACATAACCTTGTCACTATCATGATGACACCCTGTTCATGAGCCCATATTGTGCAAGGTCTGGAGGGACGGTAAGGGATCAGGACAGAGGCTGGCAGAGGTCCAGTAGTGAAAGCATCCTGCCCACTTTGTTGTGTCGTGTCTCTTCTGCAATGACGCTTTCTGGGATGTATCACAATGTGATATGTGATCATTGTACTCTCTGACCACACCTTAGGTCCATGTGTCTCTTGCCCAGTCCTTCTTTCCAGGCCTCTGACCGATAAATAAGATACTCGCCACTGCCCATGAGTACATGCATATCTTTATCCCAGGTCACTTCTCTTGTCATGGAAATCACCAGGTGCACTGACCAAATCTCTTCCTATTGGAAGGACTTCCTCTCAAAACAGTCATTCACCCTTGAGCGGGGCGCAGTGCAGGCTCAGCCCACTCTGGGGTTGCACCCACAAACCAAGTCAATGCACACAAGTTTGGGAATTTCTCTTCTCTGTCAACTGGCTTAAAAAACACTTTGCGTGGCCATATATGTGTGCCAAGGGAGAGGTCTTGGTGTGACAGTCCCCACTCCAAGTCTTGGGGTCTACCTCCCTACTAGGGGCATGCTTTGGACATAGGAGAACTCCCTCGCTTGATGGAGAATTCAGCCTTTTCTCAAATCCTGCACTTCTTATAATGAAGTCCTCTGCTTGATTGTCACTCCATCTGCCCTCCAGCTACAGAAGTAAGTTTTTTCAATGCTTCCTGCCAAGGGTTTTCCTTTCTCACACTTTAAATTGCTGATTAAGAGATCTGCAACTATAATTTCCTTTCTTTAATGAACCAGTGACACTTAGAAATAGCCACCCAATTCCATAGTTTTTTTTTTTTTTTTTTTTTTTAAGAGTCAGAGTCTCACTTTGTAGCCCTTGGTAGAGTACAGTGGAGTCATAGATGATAGCAACCTCAAACTTTTTGGCTCAAATGATCCTCTTGCCTCAGCCTCCCCTGTAGCTGGGACTATAGGTACCTGCCACAATGCTTGGCTATTTTTAGAGACAGGGTCTCACTCTTGCTCAGGCTGGTTTCAAACTCCTAAGCTCAAGCAATCCACCTGCCTCAGCCTCCTAGAGTTCTAGGATTATAGTTGTGAGCCACTGCACCTGGCCCCCAATTCCACAGTCTTAATAGTCATATTTTGCCCACACCTCTCAGATGCGAGAGCCATCACACCAGCTCCTGTAGCCTCAGTTGTGTCCTATTGCAGGTTGCCACAGGTGACAGACACATTTTTGCCCATGCCCAGGACTATTCACCTCTACTTGCCACCAGTGATGAGTTCTTGTTGCCACCTCATTGGTGGTCTTCTCCAGTATCCTATCCTCAGAGTCTGCCTCCCAAGCCCACTCTTAGTACCTGCTGTCTTAGATTCTGGACAGGAGCAGAACCTGAGGCAGGCATGGAGATTCCTGGGATTTACTGAAGGAGTCATCTCAGAAGAAACCTCTGAGGAAGAGAGTGATGCAGAACAAGGAAGGCAAGGAAGTGGAGCAAGCATATGGCCTCACATAAGGGCTCTGGAGTGCTAACAAACCACCAGCAAACAGGACAGCCTTTTATTCCTTTTAGCAATCAGTTTTTGGCTGTGTGCTGTGTGGTAGGAGGTGAGGTCTTCCTGGGGGGTAGGGGGGTCAGGTGACTGCCCAGGCAAGGAGGTTCCTGTCTCCTGAGGAAGATTCTCTGGTGAAGGGGTATGTTGTGGACTGTTGGCAGCCAACACTCATTAAAGAGGAGGTACTGGTGAGCCATTCAATGAAGGAAACCTTGATGGAGCATGAAAAGTACCTAATGACTACCAGAGCCTGTGAAGAAGACCAAAAAGAGGCATAGTCATAGGGATTTGAGGAGAACCAAAGAATCAGAAGAAGGAATTGTCATGGAATTCAAGTGCCTTGGTCTGTTTTCCATTGCTGTAATAGAATAACCCAGAATGAGTAATTATAAAGACAAGAGGTTTATTTAGCTCATGGTTCTGGAGACTGGGAAGTTCAAGATCAGGCAGCTGTATCTGGTGAGAGCCTCAGGCTGCATCGTAACATGGTGGAGGGCATCACATGGTGAGGAGGTGGGAGCACACCAAACTGACTTTTGTAAGAGACATACTCTTGTTATGACTAACTTACTCCCATGATAACCGGTTAATCTATTAATCCACTCATGAAGGCTCTGCCTCTTAACAGCCCCACCTCTTAATAGTATTATATTGGGGATTAAGTTTCACTCTGAATTTTGGATGGGCAAATATTCAAGCCATAGCACCAAGAGAAGAGAGTTTCAAGAAAGAAACAACCATCAAATGCAGTGAGGTTTAGCCTCAGAAGCAGCAGGACTTAGCAACCAAGAGGCCATTGGTGAGCTTGCAAGAGAAGTTTCAGAGGACAGCTGGGGCATGAGCCAGGCAGATGAGGGGTGATTGAGGAGAGAAATGAGCACAGGCTGCTTTATTAGCTGAGAAGCCTGTATGAGAGGGAGCAGAGTCTGGATAGCAAGAGCTGGAGATGAGCCTGGGCTGGAACTCAACAATGCCAGGAGTCATAGGGACTTGATTCCAAGCCTGGGGAGGGAAGGTAGAAAGTATACGAAAGGGGCTGGCCAATGCAGTAAGGTCTAGAAGATAAGGGGCAATGATGTTGGGAGTTGGAGGAGAGTAGACGCAATTTGGGATGGGATACCACATTGTCTGAGAGATGTGCCCAGGGGTGGATGGAGAGAGATCTGCAAGTGGGAAGCGGAAAGTTAGTGTGTGAAAGTTGGGTAGCCTGCTGAGAGCACATGGGTGTGGTTGAGTAGGAGGCTGGAGCAGAGGACAAGAGAAACGGGGTGAATGGGAAGACCACTGAAGGTTGGATGGGTGCCCTAGGGGCTTGTGAGGCTGAAAAGTCCAAAGTGTCGTGGCTCCAATCTGTGAGGCTGACTTTCCCCAAGAGCACCCTATAGCCTTATGTGAGGACACAGTCAGTGGACTTGGACTGGATACTTTTGGGGGCCGACTGGAGGAAGAATAGAGACCCATGATGGTCCACAACGTGTGGCCCCAGGTGTGGAGAGGTAGGCATGGGGGAGACTGGGCTCCGAGCTGCCTGAGCCAGGCCCTCCACTCGGCTTTCCCATGAACTTTTCTCTTCTCAGGGTCAGGCCCACAGGAGAAGGTAGCTTACCTCAGGAGGAATTAGCTGGGATGGGTTTGGCTGGTCTCTGCAGCCTTGAGGGTCAGCCACAGGCCTATATTTAGCTGTATCCCTGGCTTCAGGGTCTCAGTGGTGAAGTTAGGAAAGGACACTGCTCTCTCACCCCCTCCCCACATCCCTGCCCACTTCCTGCCTTAAGGGACTGGCATTTGAGCTTTTTGTTTTTAACAACAACCCCCAAGTAAGAATTAACATCATGATTCAGCAGGTATACACACACACACACCCTGCAACAAGTTTCCCAATATAACCCTTCCCCTTACTTTGTAGGGTACATTCACGATAGTTTCTATTTTATCCTCATCTATTTCAGGATGAGAATGGTCATGCCCACCACACAGATTCGTGGTCCCTGAGGGGTCTTGAGGAAGCCCTGCTGCGGAGCTGGGCATGTCCTCTTCGGGAAGCATTCCTTGATAACTAACCCCCTCCTTCTTGGGGTCTTTCCTCAGAGAAAAATACTATATGCCCTGGTGGCAGCAGGCAGTGCGAAAAGCTAAGCTAGGATTCCATTTTAATGTCAATCTTCCCCTCTCGTCACCTTTTACCTGTCACCAAAAAGAGGAACTCTGGCCACCTGCTTCACCCTCTCCAGGTGAGGCTATGGCTGCCTCACCTGGGCTCACTCCTGCATACTCAGGCCTTCACACCCTCCTGAGACACCTTCCACACAGACAGCCCGACGCGTGTGAGTGGCTGTATTTGGGGTTCTTCCTTCCTTCTGTGGACAGCCCCTGCCAAGGCTGGCCGTGGTGGCCATGCTTGTTTTCCTTCTGGCGCCTGGTGGTCAGGCTAAGTGGAGGAAGGCCAGCAACTAGCTGCTGGGCTCTGACCATCAGATTCACTTCCCCACACCTAGATGGGACACTGGGAAGTATAGTCAGTTTGAGTTGGGTGCTGAGACCGTAAGGATCTGTGACCAGAAAGGTTAGACAAACGCCCATGTGAAGTGCAGTCATGGAGAAGAGAAAACCTCAGCCTCCCTTAGAGGGGCGGGGAGTGGGACGAATGTGGCCCAGAGCAGGAGGCAGCGCACAGGGAGCGTGCTGTTAGCACTCCACTTCCTGGAAGGCCCAGCTGTGCTCCCATCTCTTCATTCCTGAATGCTTTGGACAGCACCCTCTGTGGCTTGACATGAATAGTTTCCTGTTCCTTAATCAATCCCAGAATAATCCCTAACAGACTGTCAGAGACTAGCTGCCACTGGACCTTCTGAGTCACATGGCACTGGAGAACCCCCAGAACCTCCTTCCTCTGTGCCATATACCCTGCTTGCCCCACCAGGGACAGCTTCCTTTTGCAGGGACATAGCAGCGATAGAGACTCAATACCCAAACCACCTGGCTGCTTTGTGTGTCACAGACAGGGTAGGGGTGGTAGTTCCAAAACAAAAGCAAAAACACCCAAATTACTCCTTAACATCCACAAAATAGCTAATTCACCAAACCTTCAGTTTTTGTCAATTTATTTAGAAAAAAATTAACATGGGCAAATGAGATACCTCAGTGTTACAACAGAGTATAGAAATGTCTAGCAATAGTCAAATAATTTGATCTTTAAATACAAAATAACCACATGAACACCTAATATACAGGTTTCATCTGAATACATATTTATTAGATAAATATTAGAGGTTGTCACATCATCTAACTACATACAGCTTTGCAAGACTAGAAATCACAATTAGTTTTCTGACCAGTTTAAAGTATGAAATGATTGCATTGTACATACGGTGTACAAAGACGATGATGGTTTCTGTGGAAGTTACTTCAGGCTGCACTTGTGGGTGTGTTTATGTGTGTACGTGTGAATCACCTGTGATCATGATATCAAAAATTATACAAAGTATGAATTTGGTTACAATTTTCTTCTGAAATCCCCGTTTCTTTTCATTATTTCCATAGCACCCTAAAAATACACAGGTGGCAGGACTAGTACACTGAAGCTAAATAGTACATGTAGGTAAAATAAAAACAAAACAGAACAAAAATTCCTTTCCACACAGGATCAGAGTATATTACATGAGTGAGACAAATGTGGAGAAACTCACAAACGCTAACAAACAGATCTAATTTTTCCACGTAAGATGGAGTTCCAAGCCTTTTTTTTTTTTTTTTGTCATTTCATAAAATAAAAACAATACACATTCCGAGAGAAATGAATGCATCTGTTGACATGTCTCTATTTCTCATTTACATTATGTACACACGTCCCTTGAGTCGCTGCTGCTGACACTGCCCTGTCTGGACGGGTCAGGCCCGAGGCCCATTGGGAGCAGACCTATTATAGCTCTCTGGGGGTTTAGGGCTCTGTGAGGGGAGTAAGTATTAGCAGTTTCTTAAAAAATAAAATGGCTACAGGGAACATGATACATGGATAAAGCTTCAAACCAAGAAGATGGGGTGATTGCCTGTACTTGGCCCTTCCACCTGCCTGCTGGCTCCCTGTCCAGTCTCGAGGAGTGGCAGCAGAAAACACACCTACAGGCTAGGTTGATGCTTGCCATGGAAAAGTGGCTTACTAAGTGTTTTTGCTGAGGTTACTTATGGCTCCAAGGATTTGTCCAAAAGGGTCAGGGAAGCATCTTCCCAGAGCTCAGGACCACCTCTGCTTATGGTTGTCTTTACCTGCATCTGCCCCACTGGAGCTTGTTCCATCTGAGATGTCTCTGTACCTACCACACACTCTGGCCTGGCCCCAAACTCCCTGTGGAGGAGCATGACCCCAGAACGCAGGCTTCAGGCACCATGGTTCACAGCCAGCAGTAAGAGCTCTTTGCCTAACTTACTGGTGGACGCTCACTGTGGAGGGAACCCAGGACACGCGGGTGATATGCCCAGAGGTGGATGGGGGCAGGGCCTGGGCTGTAGGAGCTTCTAGACCCTTTGCAAGGAAAGCTGTGGATAGGTCTGTGCACAGAGTCTGGTACACCCTGATATGAAAAATTATGAACTCCAGGCCTTCTGCGGGCAAAGCATCAGGGCAGGAAGCAGGAACTGCTAAGGAAGGCATCTGTCTGTCTGGAGCCAGAATTCTAGATGGTCTGACACAGACCATGGCCATCTCCACCTACCAGGCCACAGGCGCTGGGCAAGCAAGGGGGAGCACATGCTACTTGGTGCTGTCCTGTCCCCACCAGCCACCTAGGGGATGGCCTTGAACAATGGGGGGCCTGGTCTTCCAACCCCCAGTATAACCACCCATTCTGTCCATCCCTTCATCTGTACAAATAGCCCTGGTTGCTTTATTTTTGTTAAGAAAAAAAAAAAAAGACTCGGTCTTTGTTATTGAGTCAAGGTATTTTAAAAACACCAGCAAAGGCTATAACCAGGTCATGAAAATGTTGAATATTATCAAAGACAATACTAAAATATTCACAAAGATATTTACAAAAGCGATTCTTAAAATAATTGATTTGCATACTTAACAACACACTGTTTGAAAAAACTTCAACAACAATGGGACAAAGGAAAAAAAGGGATGTGGGGGGACAATGGCAGCTTTCCTACAGAAAACCTTGTGCCATCTGGTACAGTGACTGGAAGGCAACAGATGGGGCCACCTTTCTGGGAAAATCCAGAGGAGTGCTAGGACCACCCACCACAGAGAGAGCTGAGAGCTGGATTGAGAGCACCCACAGGGGACAGGAAATCAGGAAAGGGCCTGGGCAGTGGCAGGGAAGGGCGCAAAGAATTTATAGACAGGACCCAAGTGCTGGGACGAGCCAGCATCACCCCATGCCATGTGGCTTAGGGGGGCAAAGAAGAGCTTGAAACAAAGTGAACACAGGACAAGCTCCCCGGGAGATGTCAGAGAGCTGGATGGAGTGGAGAGGCAGAGGGAAAGCCAGAGGCTACTTTGCTTGAGCCAGCAGGAGTGTGGGGTGAGCTTTTGGTGGTAGAGGGGTACAATGGGCAGGGGAGGCTGGCAGCTGGGGCAGTATCTGAGCAGCCACAGAAACATCCCATGATGCCCACAGGCATATCCTGGAACATGTGGTGATGGCCTCATCTGGAGCTGGGGATAGCCATGAGCACAGGGACAGAAAGGCTGGACAGCCACAGATGCCTGGGCTCCTGCATCCCACCTTTTCCATTCCCTGCCATTGGGTTGGACAGAGAACTAGGACACAGAGGGAGTGGGTGTCCCTCAGAACAGTCTCGGAGAGGTGGGTAGGTGTAGGAGGGGGAGACAAAACACACGGAGAGAAATGGTTTGCTTGCCATCCAAGTGCAACGTTCCTTTCCTTTTCCTCTCCTCCAGGTGACTTCATCGTTTTAAGTTGCTGTTTAAAATCAGGGAGTGGCTTGGAGCTAAGTTTTAAGTTGCAGCCCCTATTTGACTGGGCCAGCAGCATCCCCCCCCACCCTCCCGACTGAGGGCTCGATAATTTTGGTTGGGTGCAAGTGTGTGCGCTCTCTCTACTCCCCAAGGCCGGTCTGGCTGATGGTGGCGGAGCCTTCGGGGACTTCGTCTTGGCTCTAGGGAGACCTTGGCCCCTTTCCCACCAGGCTCCCGGCAGGAATGGCAGACCCTCTCTGAAACACAGAATCTTGTCCTTTTTCTCTGCTTTCTGAGAGTGTATTTACAGGGTATCTTGGCTTAGAGGTCAGGGGTCAAACCAATGACCCTTGACCCCTGAGAGATGTTCTCTTTCCCAGAGGTTTGTGCTTTTCTGTGGTGGGTGGTGGGTGGTGATAGGCAGGCCAGTCTCACTACCACCAACTGTCACTGCTCCTCCAAGATTTGAGGACCACCCTGGGTCTGGAGGGGCCTTCTCTCAGACCCCACAGTCACTTGAAGGAGGCTCTGGGCCAAGAAGCAGGAAGGCAGGGTCACAGTCTAGAAAATGGAAGAACCTCGGGGCAACGGAAGGTGGCTGAAATCCGCACACAGAGGGACTGGGAAGCTGCTGGCAGGGCAGGCCCTCTTCTTGGGCCGGTCGGCGCTGGGGGTGAAGTTTTCGGGGCCCAAGCCCACAGAGTTCAGGTGGGCGCAGGCTCTAGGCCACACAGCCTTCCCTTGCCCTCCCCGCCCCCTGTTCTGAGAGGGCTGCAGCAGGGGAGGGCCCTGCCCCCACCTCTGGCTCTGGGCGAAGGGCTGTCTGAGGGCACAGGCTCCCGGTGGGGAAGTGTGTGGGGAGATGGGGCAAGAGGCAGAGAGTGGAGGGGTGGCCCCGATGGAGGGGTGGCCTTCAGTTGTTCTCAAAGAGAGACAGGAGGTCATCATTACTATTGCTCGGCAGGTCAGGGGGGTCCAGGTAGGAGAGGAGCTCGTCAGGATTTGTGAGTTCTGGAAGGAGCTGGAAAAGAAGAAGCATGGAATCCAGATGAGGTGTCAGCTTTGAGGAATGCAGGGACTTCCCTCCACCTGCCTGCTGGGGTTCCAGCCAAGGAGTGGGGGGACTAATGACATGGAGCCCAGATCTGCTGGCTGCCCCCCAAAACATCTAGGGCATTGTACCTCATCTGGGGCTCATTTCAAGCCCAGGGGAGGAGGGCCTGCAGGCTGGGCTGACCCTTCTCCAGGCACACACTTTGGCCCTACAAGCTAGGAGGGCCACATAGCAGGTCCTCTTAATCAGTGTCCCTTTGCCCTTCTCCGACCCTGCTGTGAGCAGCTGCAGGTCACGTGGTGTGATCCCCCTAATCCTCCACCCTGGCCTGGCCCTCTCTCAAGGTCTTGCCACTCCCTGGTGAGCCTGTGACTGGCCAGCAGCCATCCTTCCCTGTGGACCCTGGGAGAAGCCATACATCATCTTTAGCCTCTACAGAGATGTCATTGGAGTTTTTCTGACACATGGGGGAGCCCCAGCAATTTAAAAGGATCCCTACTGGCCTGGTCTGGGGAGGAAGGCTGGGCAAGGACCAAGATGGCTGCACAATGAGTGACCCCTAACTAACACAAAACCTGTCTGATGCTGCTGGGGCAGATGGTGAAGGATAAAAGTGGCCTCCTCTAGGAGTTCAGTGCCAGGGGTGTGGGCTGAGCACAGCCCCAGCTCCCATGGCAGTGGGTGGAAGGGCCGTGCTAGGTCCCACCTGTCCAGGCCTGTCCCACCTTCCCAGCTCATTGTTCAGTGCACCCACTCCCTGCACCTTCCACACCAGCCAGGCAGCAAGGTGGGAGACCCTGAACCTTGGCTGCCCGCTCTGGGTTGCTGTCCCCTACTGTGACTTGAGGCTGAACCTCCTGCCCCGCCCCCACCCTGTCACCCACAGTGGCCCCTTGGAGTGAGCGATGGAGCAAGCAGAAGCAGGGCATGACAACACGTGGACAAGAAAACTGGAGACAGACAAACACCAGCAAGCTCCAGTCCCTCCCTTGCCTAGGGCTGGAGAGTGTGGCAGACACAGAAACAGCGAGCTCAACATGGGGGACATGAGGAAAAGGGCACAGACCCTCTTGTTCTGCCCTGAGGACCTTGCAAGAGCCTGGGTGGGAAGTGGGCAGGACGAGGGCACAGGGCTGTGGCCAAGGGGACTGAAGGGACAAGGGCCAGTGAGGCAGAGGAAGAGGTTGTTGGGGCAGGGCAGGGGTCCTTAAGTGACATTTCCACACTGGGAAGGAAGGCTTCCTGGTCTGGAGCAGGGGGACTGACTGGGGCCCACCCATCACCCACCCGCCTCCCTTGAGACCTCAATGCCCACCCCTTCTCTTGGGCAGGTCCCAGAGCCAGGCCTAGCCCCAGGCCAAGGCAAGTGGTGACCCCAACTTACATCCAGCGAAGGCTCCGGCATGTCGGATGCTCCCTGCGCTCCGGCCTGACCCTCTAAGGCTGAGGAGGGGTTAAAGGTCAGGTCGCTGTGTGGATGGTTGCTGGGAGCGGCCTGTGGTGGCTGTCGGGGAGGCTGGGAAGGAGGAGGAGGAGGAGCCCCACTGTGATGTAATGGGGGCCCTGACTGGCTGCTGGGGTGTGGTACGTGCAAACCTTGTTGTATGGAGGGATGGGGCTGGTCAGAACTGCCAGCGTGTGGCATCTGTGGAGGAGGAGAGAGCGGGAGAAAAGAAAGGTGAGGTGACCAGGTACAGCGACGAGATGCCTGAAGAAAATGAAACCAAACAAACCAGGGAAGTAACAAAACCCAGAACAAAGCCACCCTATACAAAGCTGAATGCTTTTCGGGCAGAGAAATTAAAAAAGTGCTCCCCCCAACTGCCCATCAGGGAGGCTGTGGGGTGGGGCCTCTCAGGCCGCGTGGGGCTGGGAGGGGTGAGGGGAGGGGTTTGAGGCAGGCAGACATGGAGGGCCGGGTCCAGCCCCTCCAAGCCCTCGCCTCCCTGTCCCGGACACCGTCACCACAACGAACAACAGCGAGGGCAGGATGAAGAAGCAAAATGGGCATGTTTCTGGGGAGCAGGGAGGCGGGAGGTGCTGCCACAGCATGGTGCAGGCCCCCGAGGGCCGGGCAGTGGAGAGCAGACACGGACAGACAGCATTGGGCAGGCGTGCGGCTTAGGGCTAGGTCTGCACCCCCAAGTGGGCCCTGGGTAGGGGCAACGCTGGGCAGGAAGGTGCCTTCCCATAGCCCGACGTGTGTAGCCGCTGAGGCCTTGGCACTAGTCCCACCAGCTACCATATGGGATTCAGCTGCATGTCTGAGGAGTGGACCAGGAAGGAGGTCCGAGAGAGAAGCCCAGAAGTCAGTTACTAGGCAGAGAGTAACTTTTGAAAATGACTGCCAGGCACTAGTGAGGCCCCTGGGCTCTCTTCTGAGCTAGTATGGCCCAGGCAACTGGGTGGCTATGGGCATTCATGTGTACTGCTGGCCCTTCCTCCTGGCCACTTGCCTAGTCAACACAGCCCTGGAGTATGGGGTGCTGAGGGGGGCAGGCACCTCCAGGCCTCCAAGGACATGGAGGAGCCTGTCATGGCTCACCAAGTGGGGAGACCTTCCTGGGGTGGGGTTGTGGTGTGAAGAGATATCCCAGAGAGTTAGGAAGATTAGCATTCTTTCACAAGCTGGAGACTCGGCTGTCTGTGGGAGGCTAGGTGAGATTCACACTTTCCCCTGCTAGCTCGTTTACTGTCTCAGGTAGGCCCTACCTCCAGAGTGAAATGCCAAGTCCAAGCCCTGCCCTTGTTCTGAGCATCAGCAGATCCCAGCCCCACTGGCATTCTGCAGTCAGGGACTCACTGACATTCCAGGCCCTCAACTGGAATAGGAAGGCTGGTGATCAATGTTCCCTGGTCTTTTAATCTCCTGTGCCCCACACCTGACTCCAGGACTACACAAAACAGTGACGTGTTCTTCCTTCGTGAGTTTGAAATTGATAGCCAGACCAGCCCTGGTCCTCTTCCTGTTTCTCCTAAAACTGCTCCCTTAGCCTCGCTGCAGGCCAGCCTCTACCCATGATGCAGGTGCCCCTTCTTCTCAGGGTACAGGACCCCATGGAACCAAGGAGTCACAGTGCCCTTCCAGGCCAGGATCCCAGACCAAGGGATAATTGCCAACCCTGGGGTTTAGCCTCCTGGGTACCCGAATGTGGGAAGTACAGGAGGAAGAGGCTGGAAGAATGGGACACCACCATTGTCAGTGAGTGGCCGGCTGCAGCCCCCATCCCTGGGGATGCCCTGCAGTGCCCATCTCAGAGGAGTCTGTGAACAGCCCAGCTCAGGACAGTCCCGGGGTCTTCTGTTAGAGGTGTCTTCCTTGGTCCTGCTGACGGCAAGGAGTGTTCTTGATGCATCGGCAGTTGACTGGAGCCCTTGGGCCAGTCCCTGTGTGCTTGTGCGCCTCTGCCAACCTTACACTCAGCCAGGGGCGCAGCTGCCTCCAGGTGGGTAGGTGTGGTGGGAGTTTACCTGGGACTGCCTGCCCTACCTCACGCAGCTGTACTTCCAGGGTAAGAGCAAGAGTTCGGAAACGGGAAGGACAGGACGACCTAGGGAGCAGGGTGTGGAGCTCTGAGGTCAACTCACAGTTATTCCTGCTGCCATTTTCCAGCATTAGGAACCAGGAAGGGTTAGGATGCATGGAGTGTGTGTGAACGAGCGACGGGGTATCTCCTGGGTGTGGAATGCCTTGGGGCTAAGGAAGGGGGACCAAGAGAGAAGCCCAGAAGTCAGGGCCTCACAAGGCAGAGAGTAATTTTCGAAAACGAGGCGAAAGCTCCACAAAGCAGCTACTGCTGACTTGAAGTCCCGGGGAGCACTATGCAGTGCTCTCTCCTTCACCCTGGTTAATATCACCCCCCACTGAGGAGTAAGGGTGGCTCTCACTCATGGGCCAGCCCAGTCTCAGTGGCCAGTGGCAAGGTAGATCCGTGTTGGGTGTGTGTAACACGGTACAACTCAGAGGTTCCTTCCTTCCAGGTCTACCCACCTCTGCTGTCAGGTGCTAGTGAGGCCCTTGGGCTCTCTCCTGAGATAGTGTGGCCCAAGGCCTGCCACCAGGTCCTCAGTGACTGCCCCTCTTCTCACTAAGGTGACAGAGCAGACAACTGTGGACTCAGATAAGTCCCTTCAGACCTTGGGCCTCGATTTCCCACAAACACCAACTGTTCTACCTCCACCCAGGCACTACCAAAGTTTTGCTCCTTTAGCACAAGGCCCCTGTTTGTTTTAGTAACACCTTGTCACCAGCCCAGGCCCAGAGCACGATGCAGAAAGCATTTGTTACAATGAATGGGCTTGTCTAGCACTCACTAGATGAGGACTCTGGAGGACAGGCAGGACCCTATTCCTGCTGTTGGGGCTGCAGGAAGAAAAGGCCTGGGGACAGCACAGGACACTTCATCCCAGAAGAGGCTTTCTCAGCAACACAGGGTATGTGTCAATAAATGTGAAACAGAATAAGAACTAAATACTCTTCGGATGATTAGAGTCTGACATTTCTTGTTGCAGGAGGCGGTAACGCCTTGAAGATTCAGATTCTCAGGGTGCTTGAGTTTGGAACAAAATTCTAGGTGGCTGGAACCACGTTAAGTCAGTGTAAGAGTGTGTATGTGGAGAAGAGAGATGAGATGACAGAGAGAGGATGGTGGTTTATGCATGCACCCATGTGCGTAAGTATGTAAGAGTGTGTGTTCCAGAAGGAGTCTGAAGCTTTCCCCATGTCCAGAGAATCTGAAGTCCTGGGTGAAACAGCCAAGTCCAAGGACACCAATGGGTCATTACCTCAGTCTGGCCTCTTACTCCCTTTTGAGCTCCCAATTCTTAGCTGTAGAACCAGGGTTATCCACATCCCAATGGAAGCCTTCTGCCCCCATCAGCCCTGAAGCATGGGCAGTGGGCGGGTGAGGAGGTACTCACAGTTTCCTGCATGGGGTGACTGAGGGGCTTCTCAAGGGCGGCCATGTTGTTGGGCATGTCCGGTGGGTGGGAGAGCTGGGGGGGCCCGTGCATGAAGTCGTTCATGGATGTCCCACCAGGGTTCCCATGGGGGAAGTCGAAGTTGCCATGGCCCTGGTAGTTGTTGCCTGAGAAGGGAACAAGATGGGAAGGCGGAGGTCACCTAGAGGGAAGGTGCATGCCTGGGAACAGGCATGTGTAAAAGTCCTTTTCCCTCTATGAGGCTGCTGCAGTCCACCCCCACACCTTACACTTGGGGTAGTACAGGAGAGCAGCAACGTCACCTTGTTCTGTGCGCCCTGGCACCCCAGAGTGTGAGCTGCCCTCACTGCTATGGACGAGAGGCAGAGTGGGAGGAAGGGGGTAATGAGCCAGGCCCCTGCAGTGCTGGGGGGGACATGGAGGGAGGCCCAAGACAGACTGAAACAGGATGTGCTGAGTGGTTCTCCCACAGGGTCACATTCCACACCTGGGAAGACCCAAGCCCACAGTGGGTGGTCAGATTCTGGTAAGTCCATAAAGAAAGCTGCACAGACTCAAGGTCTGTGAAGCCAATGGAAGGTCAGAGCAACAGCATGCCGGGGAGCTGGGTCCCATAGCTCGCTGTGGGAGTCTGACTACTTGGGCTCACCTCTCTGGCCCACTTCATCCAGGAGCTCTTGGGACCTATGATCAGGAATCCTGACAGGGAAGCCACTACCTTCTGTGTTTGAGTGAGGTATTTTCTAGGACCAAGTGTCACATAGAGTGAAGCTTGGTCTGGGCAGCAGAGAACCTAAAAGCCAGTGACAGTGACCTTGATGGCCAAAGGCTGGGGCTCCAGGAGCCTGGACTCTGTCCCTGGGAGGGTGGGAAGGTTACAGGAATAGGAATCCGATGGCTCTTACAGAAAAATATGGGAGGCTGGGGAGAAGCCAAGAACCCTAGGTGGGTGTGTTCTGGTAGGGGCCCCAGGAAGCTGGCTGGGGAGAAGATCACAGTACCTCTGCCCCTTCATCCACACCCTCTGCCCTGCCTGCTACCAGCAGCACAGAAAGCTTGTGTGCCCCTGCTGAGACTCGGGCTCCCTTCCTTCCTGTCGGGCACCACCCACCTTGGCTGCTGTAGTCATTGGAGTTGGTACCCCCGGGGGGAGGCGGGAGCGGGTAGGGAGATGGGCCGGGGCCTAGGGCTGCAATCATCTCCATGACGTTGGGCATGATCATCTGACTGGGGCTCATGGTCTTGAAGCGCTTGGAGGGGATGCCGTCAGGGTCATCCTTGATGTGTAGGTCCGACTTGATGGGCACTGGCCTCCAGCTGCACGTGGGGTCGATGGTGACCTCTTCGAACTCGGAGCTGCAGGGAGCAATGGAGGCTCGGCTGAGGGTCTGGGGTCCCAGGCTTTGGACACGATAAAGACATGAAAGTGTCCTCGCCAAGGCCTCCAGTCCCACTCGCCCCACACCCTGAACACGGAAGGCAGGGCCTGGTGGGGATTTTTACATCTCATTTTGAGATGGGGAGACTGAGACAAGGAAAAGCAAGTGGCTGGGCACAGGGCAGCTGGCCTCAAGGCCCCCCAATTGGGGAGCAGCTGTGGGGGCACTGTCAGCTTCCTGTGCTGGCTGAGTTTCATCCCTTCTGGAAAGTTCATTTGCCCCTGTCCAGAGGCCCCAAGGCCAAGTGACAGAGAGGTGAGGGATGTGGGTAAATGGTCTGTCAGTGGGGTGGGGGCTGTGTCGGCGCTGTCCTTCTCCAATCCCAATCTTGCACTCTGCTGCACCTGCCCCACCACCTTGGCCGGGGCCCCACTTACTGTTGGATGGCGTTCAGGATGCCCCACATGTACTGATCCACCTCCAGGCCCTCGAGCAGAGCAGTTTTACTGGAAAAGAAGAGCGAGGGCTTGGCCTTTGCTCCTGGACCCGACCCTCCCAACTTGGTCCAGATTCTACCCCAGTCACAGCTTGTAATCTGAACCCTTCTTCTGGGTTTGGGTCTGTTTTGCTTTTAGAGCAGGTTGTGGTGGCTAGAGCATGAAGAACAGGGCCAGCGAGAAGCCAGAGAAGCTCTGTCCTTTTGCAGTGGGGATGGGGTGTGAGTGAGACACTCACTTGCACACAGGACACCTCCAGGTCCCTCTCTCGCAGTTCAGCTGCAGGTACGACTCCAGGTCAAAGCACTGCAGAGGCCACAGACAGACAGACAGGAGAGACCAGGACTGTCAGAAACCATGTAACTGTGCCTTTGGGACTGCTGGGAAGATGTCCCCACCACTGAGGGAGACAGGTGGTGGGAGAGACCCAGGGCTGGGGCTTAGGTGGAGTGAAAGGCATGCTGCCTTTCTGCCACTCTGCCCCAGTACCCCTCACACCACCTCCATTCTGAGTAACTCCATGCCTACGTCCTCTGAGCCACCCTGTAGCCCCTCCCCAGCTGACCCTCACTGTTTTTGCCCCATGACAGCCTTCTCATTGCAGATAGGGCATCATCTGGCCACCCCTTTAGCCCAGCCCAGGTACCAAGTTCATCATTCATCTGTCTCAGATAAATAAAGTGACCAGACCATTCATTGCATCCACAACTTTCTGCTGGAACAAGGGAGGCTCCTGTCCCACCAAGAAGCCCTCAGGATCAGCTGAGGTGACAGTCAGGGTCTCTCTGCAGTCCACACCCAGGTCTTATAGGGATAGCTCCTCACTCTTTTCCTAGCCTGGGCTGTCCACACACTGCACAGGGCCACCACAGCCTGCTCAGACTGTGACATCACTCAGTCCACAGACTCTTACTGAGTGACTGCTTAGGGCAAGGCCCTGGACACAGCTGAGACCCAGGCAGAGGTATCCCTGATCTCGGGCCCCCTAAACAGCCATAGCCCTATGTGTAAGACTTCCAGATAGCATCTGACATCTGCCAGAGCAGGGACAGTCTACGCCCACTTCTGTAGCCTACAGCCCCCTAGGAATTCGGCCTGACCACAGAGAGAAGATGCTCCAAAGATAAATGATGGCTGAAATGAGTTGGGGAAGTCAGCTGCTGCTTACCACGATCCCCTTCGGGGCAGTGTCTGGACAGGCCCTGCCATCCCCTCTGCCTACCCCTGGCCAACCAGCCAGAGATCCGGTGGCTCTCCCTGGGGCTGTGCTTCCTGGGGCTGCTTACCTGGACATGCTTGCAATCATGGCCTCGAGCAGGCAGCTGGATGCGCCGGAATGTGATGGGGCACTTCAGAGACACCTTTATGGCCGTCTGCTCCACGCCGTCCTCCCCATTGAGGGTCGTGTTGCCTGATGAGGCAGCCACACTGCTGAAATTCCGCTTGACTGCGGGGCGGGAGGCACAGGCAGGTGAGGAAGGCAGGGCAGTAATTTGAGGTTCAAGATGGCAGGTCTGCACTGCTCCTCACTCTCTCATGTTGCTGAAGCTCAGCCTGGTTCTCCCCCAGTGCCCATCAAAGGGAAGGCACAAGGTACAACAGCCAGACCAGTGAGGACCCCATGCCACCTAGCACTCCAGAAGGGCAGCCTCCATGTGTTACGCATGTGGTGTGCGTATGCCATAAGGTGGCTGTGGCAGTCATCATCTCTGCAGAATAAGCCCTGCCTTTATGAGAAACGGGGGACTTTCTGCAAAGCTTGAAGACACCCAGCCTGATACTCATCTGATTTGCTGGGTCAGTGAAAAGCCCCCTCACGGGCCTTTGTCCTTAATTCTGCAAGTGGAAAGAGCATGGACAACTGTTTGGTGGAATTCTAGGGCTTGAGGAGGGTAACACCAAGGCAGGAGACACAGCAGAATACCTCCCTGCACACAGCCCGAGTGGGTACCCTGGGTGTCTCCTCCAAAGAAGCGGACCCTAAGCCAGCGAAGTCCCTCCTTCCTGAGTTTAAGAATAAGCTGGTGAGATGGGGAAGCCAATCCGATATCCATCACCTGCGCTGCACCTCCCACATGGTAAAGATCCTCCTCTAAATCCTCTCATCCTTCAAGGCCCTGGCCCAGGCCATCACCTCCTCTAGGAAGCCTGCCCAGATTGTCCTAACCTTGGCGTTGTGTTCTAACCTTCTTCGTGTCCTGCACAGCTTCCGTGGTACATCTGTCCTATCTCCCAAGCTGGGTAGACAGCTATCCCATATGGGCCAGGTCCAAGAATTTCTACCAGGTCTTATAGTACTTGGCTTATCTAATTATGACAACAGCCCCAGAGAAGAACATGAGTCTGAGGTGGGGACTAATGCTCAGGAATATTCAGAGCCTGGTAGTAATGTGTGTGGAGTCAAAGGTCAGTACTAGGTGAAAAGTGACTACTTCTTAGCCCCAAACTTGGCTGGGGCTGGGATCTGGCTCTCACTCCCTGTCCCCACCCCAACTCACTTTTTGTGATACAATGCTCTGCAGGCAGCAGGCGCTTCTTGAGGAGGCCTTGCAGCACGGAGCGGACGGAGGGCCGGTGTACCAGCTGCAGCACAAAGAGGTGGGACTGCAGAGAGGGAGCAGAAACTTAGTTCCTGCCTACTAAGGGTCCTGGGTCCCCAGGCCCCATCCCGCCTATAGCCTCTGCAGCCCTCAGCCACCCCCAGGCCCAAAGAACTCCATGATCTGGACAGAGATAGACCTGGAGTCTCAGGATGTGTCTTGGAGGAACTGTGAGCCCAGGCAGCCAGGCTAGGGTCACCACTCTAGGAAAGCTGCCACCATTCCAGGCGACAAGGTGGACTGACACTGGCATGCCACCAGGATGAGCTTACGGGACACACAGTACCAGGACTGGTGCCCATTCTGTTTCTTAGCCTCCCCTACCACTGTTTCCCAGCAAGTGTCCGTGGCTCTTCCTGCCAGAGGCTCATCCTTCTCTTCCCTCCTCCAGGAAGGCTTCCTGGATTATACCCCCCTGCCTCTTAGCAGCTGTGCAACCTCACATGGCACCACCATTCATGTGACTATATCTGTGTGACCTCAGTGCCCCTGTGAGAAAGAACAGGGTCAGAGTGGTTCCTGCTCCATGTCCCCTAGGGAGGCCTGCAGAGCAGGGCTGGCAGTTTATTTCCATGTGTCTCTTGAGCAAAGCCTGCGTGCTGGGCTCTGATCTCAGGGGGGACATGAGGGTGGATGATATGCTGTCCCTGATCAACATGTCAAGGTTTAAAGGGGCATGTACATGTGTGTACATGACTCTAAGAAAATAGATTTGGGGAAGGAGGGAGGGAACTAACTTAAAGTTTGGTGGAGTTGGGGGAAAAGGTGGTGAGTTTACGACAGTTTCTGGTGAATGTGGTCTGAATAGAACGTGCAGAACTTTGCCAACAGAAGACGGGGTGGAGAGAAGGTGGCCCTGCAGGAGTAAGGTGGAAGTGTGTGTGGAGAATGGATGGGGACACAGCTCGAGAGGAGTTCCAAGACGGCGGACTAGACATATCTCATCAGTTGCTCTTTTTCTTTCTTCTTTTTTTGTTTTCTTGAGACAGAGTCTCATTTTCTGTCACTCTTGGTAGAGTGCCGTGGTGCCCCAGCTCACAGCAACCTCAAACTCTTGGGCTTAAGTGATTCCCTTGCCTCAGCCTCCCAAGTAGCTGGGACTATAGGTGCCCGCCACAACGCCTGGCTATTTTTAGAGATGGGGGTCTTGCTCTTGGCTCAGGCTGGTCTGGAACCCGTCAGCTCCGGCAATTCACCTGCCTCGGCCTCCCCGAGTGCTAGGGTTACAGGTGTGAGCCACTGCACCTGGCCTCATCAGTCGTTCTCAGTAAGATCGGGGGGTGGGGGGACTCTGGGGACTCTGTGACCCCAAGCCAGGCTGCATCAAGGAGGCCACACCAATACCCAAGCACAGAGGCAAGGAATTAAGGAGCAGGAGGAAGCGAGAGGAGAAAGGAGGGGAAGGAAGTGAACAAGAAGAAAACACCGGCTTGGCGCCCATAGCACAGTGTTTATGGTGCCCGCCACATACACTGAGGCCGGTGGGTTCAAACTCTGCCCAGGCCAGCTAAACAACGACAACTGCAACAACAACAACAACAAAAAGTAGCTCGGTGTTGTGGCGGGCACCTGTAGTCCCAGCTATTTGGGAGGCTTAGGCAAGAGAATCATTTAAGCCCAAGAATTTGAGGTTGCTGTGAGCTGTGACACCACAGCACTGTATTGTAAGCCTCTGGTAAGACTCTGTCTCAAAAAAGAAAAAAAAAGAAGTAGAAAACACCATGGAGGAGGAGAACGGATGGAGACTGAGTGTACAAGGGGAAAAGGCCACGAATGAAGCCAGGGGACTGTGGCTCTAAAGGTGCACTGAGTGTGAAGTTCATCCCCTTGGCCTGGGTGCTGGGAGGGGCCTCTGAGTGTGTGGAGGAGTGTTTCTGGAAGATCACTTTGACGGCTGTGGGGAGGGGGACAACTCCCAAGGTCAAGGCTAAGGACCAGAGGGGATGAAGTGCTGTGCTACCCGTGCGTCCATGGCCCCCTGCCTGCCACACTCACGCAGCAACAGGCTGTGACGGTGATCTGGATGGTGTTTCGGCCCGGCTGGCACACGTGCTTGAGGTGCAGGGGCTTGTGGGAGGTCTTGTTGTCACCACGCTCAATGGTGAGGGGTGTGGCGTTGACGCTGACCTGCACCGAGGCGGGCCAGTTGGTATTCATCTGCCGGTCCTCGTGGTGGTAGCACTTGAACTGCAGCTCCAGGTCAGACCTAGGGTAGGGAAGGGCAGGTGGGCTCAGGTGACTCTGCTGTGGGGCTCTCTGTGGCCTCTGTGACCCCAAGCCAGGCTGCACACCTCTATACACACCAAGACCTGGGAAGCCCCAGACCACAGGGCCCCATCCCTGGCACGACAGCTCCCCCAGCCTCATCAAATTCCCTCTCACCCTGGATATTCCTTTTTCCACATCTCTCAAACTGCTCCCACATCTGAGAGCTCTGACTACAATCTCCCGTCTCCCCACCCTTAAAGGGTGACTCTAGTTCCACAAAACAGAGGGACAGAAGAACAGACACTAATTTGACAAACTGGCCACGAGGCTGATTATGCCTATCTCCAGAACTGTTGGAAACAGCCCTTACCCCGTGTGATCCCTGAGTACACACCACTGAAGGAGTGGCAGGAATCAGCAGTGACCACATATGCATGACAAGCAAACAGGGAGCAAGGGCTTCGCAGGTGGGGACACTCCCAAATAGGGAGTGTGGGTGAGCAGGGCCCCAGCCCAGGCAGGCTATGCAGTGGGCTGCCCTGTGCTGGGAGACTCCTTCCTTTGACCTGAGTGTCCCAGCACCCGTGTCCTAAGTGCCCTAAGTGTCTGTGCCAACTCTGTCTCTCCGGCTGCTTCACTGCAGCCTCTTCAGTGGCAAGGGTGTGTGACTGTGTATGTGTCCAGTACAGACAGGCACCTCTTGCCCTTAACAAGCGTATTGGGCAGTCTAAGTGGGCCTTAGTCTCAGGCGTATTGACAGAGCATGAGTCCTGCCTAAAGACAAAGGACCCAGGGTTGGAGAAACCCATGGGTTGATTCTGGCATCTAAGAGCTCCGGGCCCAAGTCTTGGCTCTGCTTCTTGCTAGCTGTGAGAACTCACATGAGATAATTCATTTCTCTGGCCTCAGCTTCCTCATCTGTCAAAAGGGAAAGTATTGCCCACTCCCAAGATCCAAGCAGGCCACACGTGGAGGCCCTGAGTATAGGCCTGGCCCTGTGGTCCTGCATATCCCCATGTGTCCAGCAGCAGCCATCCCAGAGCCCAGCCCCTTGCATACTGGCACAGGCCTGTCTCCGTCTCAGATTCTTCTCTTTACATCCTAGCTCAGGCCACATGACTGACACTCAAATTCTTGACTGCTGCTTCCTTCTGCCAACTCGGGGTCTCAGCGGGAATACCCTCCTCAGCCTTGAAGTCTGAGCTAGCCAACTCTTCCTCTAGGGTGAGTGACAGATACTCTCTGCTCAAGGGCCATGTTGCTTTGGCTGTCTATCCCACATGTCTGCAGGCTCCTCGTGACAACCCCTGGGCCTTGCACAGGGCAGGGCCCACTCAGCAATGTGGGATAGGCGAAGGCAACAGAAAGATGCTGCTATCAGCTGTCCAGGGCCATGCCTGGGCCCAGGGAAGTCACCCCAGGGGCAACCTCCACCCTGACACGTACCTCCACATCAGTGTCTGGTGGACTGTGGGCCGCAGGTGAAACACGTGGTTGCTGACAGCCAGGTTGTGCTCCAGGCGGAAGGGCTCCAGCACCACGCCGTCCCGCACGGGGAACGTGAGCCGCAGCTCGTCATTGTGGTTGGCTGGGGTGGGAGAGGGGTCAAGTGAGCTACATGCCCTGGCCACCCTGGGCTCACAGGAGCACAGGACTCCAGGGCCATGGGTGGCACTTGCCCACCCTGGGCTGCGTGCTCAAAGGAGGTGGCCATGTGCAAATGGGGACAGAGGGGCTCTTCTACAGGTGACTTAGCCCACCCGGCCATGCATCCCCTCGGTTCCCACCTGCCTGACTGCTCTAGAAACCCAAGCTCCCCCTTCCTTCCACAGCAGAGGGCTGTCCATCCCTTACCCTTGAATATCTCTCTCAGGAGGGCCTAACTGTTCTTAAGCCCTCTGCCTTTTCTGTAAGCCACCCCAAGCCAGGGGTCCCCCAGAGATGGAATTGCTCTACAAGGAGGAGAAGGGACAGTGGGGCCTCACCTGGGGGTGGTGGCAGAGCGCTCATATTTGGCTTGATGTCAGGTGGGAAGGGTGGTTTGACATCTTGGCTGGGGGACAGGTAGGGAGGGATGCTGCTCCCTGGGGTCATGGGGGGTGTGGGGTTCCCTGGAACAGGCGAGTGGGGATAATTTGCCACAGGAACCGGCCTGGGGGGCTGGAGGGAAAGAAAAATCACATATAGGTTATGGCTTATAGGACAGAAGGGGCCATGCATGGACACACTCCCCGTTCACCCAAGGTCCCAGGGCTGTGACTCTCCTACAGAAGGAGGAGAGCCTCCCCCTAGGAAACCCTCTCTACCCTTTGTCTGGTTCTGAGCTCCTCCAGGCATCCACAGACCTCCCACCCACCATGTGACCAATGGGGAACACTAAGGCTCAGGGTGACGGGGAACTTGTCTGATACAACTCAGGAGGACAGAACTCCTGTGGCCCAGCCAGGCAGGCTTCTCACATCACAACACCCCGTATGCCCACCCCATTAGCAACCCCAGATGGAGTCAGGGCCTGCAGAATCCTGGACCCAGGTTGCCCAGGGCCCCCTCTCCTCCTCTCTCGTGGTCCTTGCCTTGTTTTCTTTTAGGATCAGCCAGGCCCACACTTGTCCCTGGTTCACCCACCCAGAACTGTGCAGTCTCAGTCTTAGGCATGTCTGTGCCCCAAAATGACCAGAAAATGGACCCTGACCCAATGGATCCCTCCTAACATCTGGAGAGGTCAGGGCAGGAACAGTGAAAACCCTTACACACAACAATTGCGTGTGGGTTAGAATTTTAAAAATTAAAATGGAACATACCCTATTGACATTCCCTTGGCTGTAGTTACTGTAGCTGCTTCCAGAGAAGGTGTTATTTTGTCCATTAAACTGTTCTGGCTAAGAAAACAAGACAGACAATGCTATGAATAGAAGGCAGACAAGCTATCAGGGGCCCACTCTCCCTCCTGGCATTAACCCTGCCAGGAGTACAAGGCATGCTGCAGATGCCCTGCAGTGCTGGGGAAGGAGTGGGGTGGGGTGGGTCTCCCCCTGGGGACAGTGTTTTGCCTCCCTTGCTCGATCCACAGTTACAAATTTAGCAACAGAGTTTATAAAAATAGCAATACCGAGGACGCTGAAGTTAGAGCAAAAATGGTAAACCCAAATGGCGGATGGTCGTGTAAGTTAGTTTGGCTCTTTAGCAGATAAATGTAAAATAGTGAAGTGTCTTCTTCACTCCTGAGAGTGTATTTTTATAGTAATTCTGAAGAAGGAAAAAGCTATATGCCTGAAGATATTCATAACAGTGACTTCAAAAATGAAAGATCAGAAGCAACCCAAACATCTAACAGAAAGGGAATAATAAAATAAAATATGGTTATCTCAGTGGCACATTAGGCAGCCAATAAAAGTAAAAAGCACGGGTGGCGTCTGTGGCTCAGCGAGTAGGGTGCCGGCCCCATATACCAAAGGTGGCTGGTTCAAACCCAGCCTCGGCCAAACTGCAAAACAAACACAAAAAATAGCCCGGTGCCTGTAGTCCCAGCTACTCAGGAGGCTGAGGCAAGAGAATGGCCTAAGCCCAGGAGTTGGAGGTTGCTGTGAGCTGTGTGATCCCACGGCACTCTACCTAGGGTGATAAAGTGAGACTCTGTCTCTAAAAAAAAAAAAAAAAAAAGTAAAAAGCACAGAGACTCTGTAGCAATACGTAACATGTTTATGATTTCAGGTTAAGTACAAGGAAGAGATTCAAAATTACAGATGTAATAACAAGCTTGTAGCCTGCTGGTGCCCACCTGCTTGCAGACAAAGTTTCGAATGAAATGTTAATGTATCCAGGGTGTGTGCTTTTGTTTAAAAAATGAATTTCCTTTATCACCTTATGAATTCCATAAATAAGAAAAAAAGGAAGAAAGCCATCATCTACATTCCATGAGAATAGGAGCCAAGAAAAGCCAGCCAATCTGACTATCTGGCCACTGAAAGACTTTCTGGCTTCTTAGCACACAGGGGGATTCAGAAACCTTCACCTACTGCTTGGTGTCTCAAGTGGGGTTAGGGACATGAGGTGTAGGGTGGGAAGGGACAAGGCTTGGGGTGGCATAGCCGCCCTGGGGGTGGGACTCACCTTGTAATACTGCCCCATGTTGACCGTGGGGGGCGGGTACTGCCCAGTACTGGGCTGGCTTGGCATCCTTTGCCCTGGGTAGTTGGGAGAGGTGAGCGGCCTTGGGGGGTTTGGAGTGGGGTACTGGCCTGGCTGGGTGGGGAACTGGCTGTTTGGTCCATATTGCTGGTTTCCATAGTTGGGCTGCAGAGGCAGAGAAAGGATGGGGGAAAGTCACCAATGTCTTGTAGCCAAGCCACTCATCCAAACGCCAGGGCTGCACCTACCTCCACTCCTTTGCCTATGCTGCTGTCTACCCACAAACCACTCTCCCCACCTATAAAGAGGAGCAGCTGAAGAAAATAAAGCCTGGGTCCCTTCCTGCCCCGACAACCAGGTACATTGCTTCTGCCTGTTCAGCTCACGGGCCACCTCCCCAGAAAGCTGTTCTTCCTGGAGCACATGCCCCCTGAACTTGAGGGATACCATCCCAGCCTTTCATTCATGGCATGACTCAGTTTTAAGCTGCTTGTGTCTCTCCTAGTGCTTGGTTCACAGCTCTGTTCCGTAGTGTGTCCCCTGTGACAGAGGAACACAGTCTACAGCACATGTGTCCAGAGAGGTAAGCCCTGTGCCTCTGCATTCTGAAGCTGAAGCTGGGTGGCGCTGTCCCCACACCCCATATGGAGCAGAACACCCCTACTGTTCGGTCCAGGCCGTCTGCAACCTGCCATCTGCGCAGAGGCTGGGAACACCAGGTTGGTGCAGAGTAAGTCAACTTCTCCCAGAAGGAGTAATTTAGAAAGGAGAAGAAACAGCACCACACTCTAACCACCTTCCCTGTCTGAAAAATCAGGTGACACTCAGCGTCACACGGCATCCTGTGGATCAGTGGTTTCTTTTTCCCTGTCTGTTGAAACTCCCCCTCAGAGTGTGTTTCCCTTGCCCTCTAGGTCCAACAGTCCCATTGGTCGCTGTGCCCCACTGCCTGGCAAAGTGCCCTCAATCAATACTTGCTCAACAAATGGAGGACCTGGGGGTCAACATCAAAGTGTGTCAGTGTGGGAGAACTCTCTAGCGCACATGCTGTTGCGACGCGTGGCTGATGTGTGCAGCTGTGAGCCTCCCATCATGGGAGGTGTGCAAGTGGCTGGTGCCTGTCCACCAGGTCAGAGGACAGAATCCGCTACGGGGTCAGGTATCCAACTCCAGCTCCCCGCTAAGGTGCCAACCATTCAAACACTGTATGAGTGACCCTGGCAAGGGGAAGGGCAGTCATCCTTTCTAGGGTCAGCCTCACAGGTTGTGACTACCCAGTGTCACGGCCCAGTCCCACACATTTTGGATTTGGATAGCAGCAGTATTCCATAAAGAGGATGATTAATGCAGTAAAGGTACCAAGAGCCTTGGCATGTTCTCTCATGGTGGGTGAGAGCCGGGCATGTTATGTGTAGGCACAGGGCTGATGTTAATGACCGGAGATTCTGCCACAGCCTCCCTGGACACTGCCTCCCTTGGCCTGGCAGCTCTAGGACTGGGTTCACAGATGTATCCCTCAGTCCAGCCAGGGATTATAGGGGCTTGGGCACAGAGGGAGCTGAAAAAGGCCCAACAACTGTGTGGGGGCTGTGCCCTAGGAGTGAGGCCAGGAGCTCAAGGACCCCTTAAGGACAGGCAGGGCCTGGGTGTCAGTGGTCCTCTGGTCCCTCTCTGAACTGCTGCTGACCAAGCTTGACCCAGCCTCCTGGACCTCTGACCGCTCTCTCCCCTCTTGGACTTGGGACACTTCTACCCATTACTAAACCACCCAGCCCATGCTAGGGTGGATGCTGAGGGGAATTGCACTGACCTTCAAGGAACTTACAGTTTGGGAATGGGACCCCACTGTAAACCCAAACTGAAGGCCACAGTCCTGAGCCCAGGAGGAGGAGGAAGCCATTTTGAGAACGGGTGTGCAAGCAGACCCCTGGGGTACCGTGCTCAGGAAGGGGCTGGGCAGTCAGGGCAGGTGTCGCAAGGGGTGTCTGCTGGCTCAGGATCTGAGGTCTTCTGTCTTCTGCAGGCAAACTAAATTCTCACCCAGATGTGCCAGCTGCTGCCAGTGTTCACTGGAGGCCTGCAATGTGCCCTCTGGGATGTCTGTCCTCTCTGACCTACACTGAGTCCCATACGGCCTATATGCACCATTCCTATGTGGATCCCTGCTCAAACCTTTTCTTTCCCAATGAATTCTTGGTTCCCAGAGGGCAGCATTTGTGGATTTTACCTCCCTAAATCTTCCCCAGCACCTTGGCTGAGCCAGAGGCAGTGCTGCTCCCAACAGAGCAACTGACCTTGGATGGAGACCAGCCCTTAGAAGCACACTGCCCGCCCACCCACCGTTCAGACATGCACAGCCTTTGTATTCTGAAAGGGTTTGTCTCAGCTGCCACTCTGGGAGGGAGGGTGGGGAAGTCCTCACAGAGGAACTAAACCCAAAGTCACCCTGTTGGTGTCTGAGCCAGGACAAGGGACAGCAGGAGCAGCTGCTGCCTGCTGAGTAGTTGCACACCCCAGCTCAAGGTAAAGCACGTCACAGGCATTCCCTCCCTCTGGCCCCTAAGCAGCCCATGGTGGGCTGGATTGCCACTGCCATTTATAAATGAAAAACTAAGACTTGGGGAGGTACTATGACTTTGCTCAAGGTTTTCCAGTTGGAAGTGGCAGAACCAGGCCTCAAACCCAGGAGCACTAGAGGTCAAGCCTGCCCCTTCCAAGACTGCCTGCAGCTCAGCCCTTCCCCCGACCCTGCCCGCTGCCCCACTCACCTCTCCTGGGTATGGCCTCTTTATGCTCTGAATGGGGAGGGACTGGGGCCGGGGGCCCGGGTAGGTCTGCTGGGGCATCCGCTGCCCATGTGTGCCAAAGGGGCTGATGCCAGGCGGCCGGGGCTGGTTCATGCCCATGGGAGGGCCGCTCATCCCCGAGGGCGTCATTCCAGCCGCCATGCTTGCGGGGTTCATGCTGCCCCCCATAGAGGCAGGCCCCCGCGGCCCGGGTTGGTTCATGAATTGGCTGTTATACGCCTGGGTGGGACCCATCTGGAAAGAGGAACAGACCTTCAACGGGAGAAGAAAAAAAAAAAAAAAAAGAATAAAATGCCACATGCATTGAAAGTGCAGGGAGGGAGTGGTGGTGGACGTGGGGGCTAGGGAGGGCCACTTTCCTGTGCAGCCACTGGTGGCCAGCCAGGTCCCAAGGGAGCACTTTCTCCCCAGTTCCCTGGAGCCCTCTGTAGGCCGCACAGGAAAGACTTGGCTGGGGGTGTCAGGGGCTGGGTAGGGTGTGGGGTCACTTCAGTGCACAAGCAGCATTTCTAGGGAGGCAGGCAGGGCACAGGGAAGAGGGTGCAGGGGTGGGGAGGGCACAGGAGGGTAGAGGTGGATGAGGATGGAGGCAGGAGCCTGAGTGAGGCTGATGCCCCTTTCCTAGAAGCCCTGGCCCCGCCCTAGGTCCTGGCCAGTAGACACACATCCTCCATCCACAAAGTTGGACTTGGCCCAGCTTCCACTTCTGCCCTGCAGTCCCCAGACCCATGCCTCCTGTCTTATAGCCCTATGGGAGCTCCCCTCTCTCCCACCCAATCCTTTTAGTGGTCAGGGGAGCAGCAATGAGGTCTGGGCAGAACCTATAGATTGGGCGACAAGAGGCCACTGGCTTCAGAGACCAGTCAGGAGATAGACTGGCCACAGGCAATTTTTAGACACCAGTCTCACTCTTGGGTGAGTAGGAGGCTCAGAGAGTAATATGGGACCCCCTTCCCCACGTGCAGTCACACACCACACCAAACAAACACGAGTGTCCAAATACCTCCTGTCACAGACAACCACACATCCACATATAACACACACCCTTCAAGAAAACCCGAAAGCACCCTGACACCATGAGCTCCCCTAGCACCCACGGCCCCACAAGCACCCATGCCCCAGCTCTGCTTTCCTGGAGCTGCCTGTCTGGGTGGACTGCACTGGACCAGGACTAGTGGGGACCCTTACCGGTCCATACTGGTTTATATCCTTGTTCTGCGTTTCCTGCAAGGCTGCCACAGTGGCCGTGGCAGTAGCTGTGGCTGTGGCTGCTGCTGCTGCCACTGCTGCTGCTGCTGCAGCAGCTGCCGGCTGAGTGAAGTCAGCGGGCGGCCTGGTGTGTGGAGGGATGCCCATGCCCGCAGGGGCGTTAGGACCCCCAGGGTAACTGTGGGGAGAGAAGGACAGAAGAGTTAGACACTGCCTACATCTGAAGACGATCCTGCAACAAGCCTTGGGCTGGGAGGGAGTAGACGGGGCTGTGCCCAGAGAGGACAGGGTCTACTAGGGGTAGACTACTCTTACTGGGTACTGGGTGGTGCTGCCCCTCACTGCCCATCCTCTGGATTCTGAGCCTCAGCTACCTGCCTTCCAGCAGTGACAACAGAGTTCCAGGTGTGTCTGACACCTGTGTTTAACCATAAGGCTGTACTGCTCTTCCAACCCCAGGCCAGAAACCCAGCAGGGCTGCAGTCAGTTCCAGGAGCTGGCCAGGGGGGAGGTCAAGATGGGGAAGGGGATGTCTAGAACAGGTTCACTGTTGAGAGGTGGGCAGATGCTTCTACCTATCTGCATCAGTCTTGCCTCGGACTGCCCCAGAGCTCCTTCCTGGGATTCTCCACCCTCCCTCCTTCTCCTGAGACTGGGGACTCTGTTGTCTTTGCATAGTTCTGCCCTCATGGATCAGCAAGGCAAAGTGATTTTCTCGGACTGCTTAACTGTCTCTGGACAACTGGACTCACCTGCAGCTGCTCTTCACCTATCCTGATCTAGCTCTCTCAACATCTTTCAATTTATTAAAAAGGTATAAGGCAGAGAAGGGTCATTTGGAGGCATGAGAACATTGCCCTGACAGCTGTTAGAATAGGCCTAGCTGCTACAGCATCTGGTTTGCAGGCCAGCCCAAGAGCCGGAAATGATTGCGACCCTTCAATGAATGGAACGACCAAGGATAAGACAAATGACAGGGCTTGCCCAGTTCTTAGGCCAAGAAGCATGGAGCTGTTTTTTTTTTTTTTTTTTTTTTTTGTAGAGACAGATCCTCACTTTATCGTCCTCGGTAGAGTGCCCTGGCGTCACACAGTTCACAGCAACCTCCAACTCCTGGGCTTAGGCGATTCTCTTGCCTCAGCCTCCCGAGTAGCTGGGACTACAGGTGCCCGCCACAATGCCCGGCTACTTTTCTGTTTTGCAGTTCGGCCGAGGCTGGGTTTGAACCCACCACCTTTGGTATATGGGGCTGGCACCCTACTCAATGGGCCACATGTGCCGCCTGGAGCTGGGTTTCAAGTGGGATCCATCCATGGATGGAGAGAGAAGGGCAGGGTTGAAGAAGGCTGCTGCCCCGGCCAGTCCCACTCACCTGGCCCCAAAGCCCCCACTGCCGGGGTAATTGGGCCGGCCGTACATGCTCTGTTGGATGTAGGGCTGGGCCGGGCCAGCCTTGGCCGGGAACTGCTGCTGCTGCCCAGCAAACTGTGGGGAGTTGAGGCCGGGGTTGCTGGTGGTCATGCCCGACGCCATAGGGTTGCCGCCTGGATTCATGGGGTTGTTGGCATTGGCCATAGGGTTCCCGAGAACCTGTGGGCAGAAAGAATGGCTATCACCTAAGCCAGTACCCTAGGAAGCATGGAGAGGAAGAGGAAGAAACAGGGAAGAGGGAGGCAGAGAGAAAGAATGAGGGAGAAGGGGGACAAGGGCAGGGAGAGGGGGATGAGGGCAGCATGAGCCATCTAGAGTGTGGTGATCAAAAGGGGCAGGCTGGGAGGAGGACGTCTGCCTGATGACAGAAGGATGTGAAGGCATGACCAAAGTTCACAAAGCCAGCTCAAGCTCTCCCCAGCACCTGGGCAGCACAGGGACAGGAGGTGAAGTTGCTCCTGTGTCAGGTGGCAGGTGGGAAAGCACCAGGCTACTCAGCCTCCTCCCCACCCTACAAAGGGACCTGGGTGCCAGTGGGTTGCGCTACCCAGAGGCTCTGGGCCTGAGACCACAGGTAAGCTCAACGGCTCCCTCTAGGGTGACAAGCAGCCCTGTACCTCCACATGACCAAAGCCAAGGCCAGAGGCTGGGTCAGTGGGAGGCCCTTGGTTAGGGCAGGAGGACTGGAGGAAAGAGAGAGGAATGGGAAGGAAGCAGGCGTGACCAGGTGCCTGGCTGGGGGTCTGTCGCAAATTGAAGGGACAACATTTTGCTAAAATCGAACCCGGGCCAGGCAGGGTCAGAGACCTCAGACTTTGGAGCCCTGAGGCCAATACACACAGGAAGTTCTCCTGTTTTTCCAACCAGAGTAAACATGGGCTAGGGGACGAACCCCTTGGTGCCTGTCAGATGAATGCCATTTGCCCAGAAAGGCCTAGGAAAGGGATAGTGGTTGGTGGCTCAGTGCTGCCCTCCTGAGGTGGGTGTGGACCCTTTCTGGGGTACAGAGGGGTCTGAAGCCAGGTGTCTTCAGCTAGTCTTCCAAGCCAGGCAAGCTTGAGAGGGCTTGGTGACTTGAGGGCCTCAGGGATTAAGAGACACTCCTGCCTGGAAGGAGCTGTGGCTGGGGCAGGACAGACTCTTACCTGGCTCTGGGATGTGTTGGTCACTCCCCAAACCGTGGTGACCACGGAGAGGGAGCCGGGAGGCTGGTTGGTGTTCTGCTGCCAAGGGACAGAGTCATAAGGGAACGACCCATCACTGCAAAGGGAGACGAGGGGGAGAGAGATCCTTAGTACTCAGACGGGGCCGTGTCCGTCACCCAACATGCTACAGCAGCTCCCAGCCAGTCCTGGACCCCCACCTCCCATTGGCTTATTGTAGTGCCTGATGCAGAACACGTGACAGGTATGCAGTAATGACCGCCTCTCTGCTGTCACCGCAGGGAGCCACCTCCATGGCTGTCTGTCTCACTTAAGCCCAAAATCCACAGGCCATGCAAGGGAGGAGGTGGTGTGACCTGAGGCTCAATCTAAGCTCTTCCTTCGCCCAGGCTCTGATTCCACCTGGCCCTCTAGGATCCCCACACCACCTTTCCCTTGAAACTGCCTGCTTGCGAACTGCTCTCCCCCCCACCTCCTGTCCCCTCCCAGTGGATGGGCCAGCAATCTTCCCCAATTCACCCTTCCTTCCCACAGGCCCAGCCCACCTGCTGCACTTCTGCCCTGCCCCCACTATCTCTCTCAGGCACATCCCCATCGACTTCATAATCTCCCTCCAACCTCTAAGACACTCAGCACAACCAGAGACCTTTAGTGGCTTCCAGTACTCCTAAGGCAGTAGGAGTACTGGAAGCCGCTAAAGGCTTCCCAAATTCCCACTTAAGAATGGTTTAGCTGCCCACTGTCCCAGCCTTCCCTGTGTTCAGCTTCCGCTCTGTCTTCTCTGGGAGCTGCCCCCTGAACACTGCCTCCTCTCTGCCAACCAGTGCTACACCTTCCCCATACTCTCATTAGGCTGGGCAGTTTCCACCTTGTTTGGGGACATCTCCCCAAGGAGCCCTCATGCATCACAAGTAAGGACTTTGGCCCAACATACTGCTCTTGGTCCTACAGTGAGTGTCCGGTGACTTCTTCCTACTACCTGCCATGGTGCAAGGGGACAGTGAATGTCAGCGGATTTTGGCAAGGGGCAGGCGGGCTCACAGCAGGAAGACCTGCTTGGGATCAGACCCCAGGAGGGTGGGGCTGATGCTGCTTCTCCCTCTTCACTGAGGGTCACCAAATCCCAGATGCAGAGCCCAGGGAGAGCAGAAGAGCAAAGTGCCCACATCAGTGGCCCTGCCTCTATTTGCCTCGGGCATCCCATTGGGGGCTGAGGTGTGCAGTGCAGCACTGTCAGGTACTGTGTGTGTGTGCACTGGGGGAGGCAGGAGGTGGGAAGGAACCTCATACCTGTCTGGCCAGAGCCTCAGTAATAGTAGACAGTGGAAGACAAAGGCTCTAATTTCACTTACACCTGAAGAGCTTGTGCCCCACCCAAAGGGTTGCTCTTGCCCAAGAGCCCAGGCCAATTGGGGCAGAGGTGCCAGGGAGGCACCAGTACTAGGGATGCAAGTGGGGTGCGAGAAACCCAGCCCAACGGGGAGGATTTCTGGAAGGGAGACAAGAGTCCCGAGTGACCAGCAGGCAGAGGGGAGACAGGGTGCTGAGCCCCTGCAATGTCATGATAAGCCTGGAGGGCAGCAGCCTGTCACTTGCCCCTCCCTACCTGGATGCTCTCTCTCTAGGATCTCTCTGCCTGCCAGCCCCTGGCTTCCTTCCTGTCCCTGCTGAGACTGTCAAAGGAGCCTGCCTCTACCTTCTTGGTAAAAGGAAGAACTCTCACCCCACAGTCCTTTTCCCCACCACTAGCTTTGTAATTTTTTTCACAGCACTCCACCACCGTTATAATTCATTTGGTTATTACCCATCTGCACTAGCACAGAAGCTCTGTGACAGCAGAGGCTTTTGTGCTCAAGGCCTTGAAGTTTCTGCACTCAGTCTCCCCATCTGTAAAACGGGTATAAGAATGATCCCCTCACCCACTGCCCTATGCTCAGTGTTTTCCAATTGCAGGTCATAGAACCTAAGTGGGTGATGACATTGAACCAGCAAGAGGGAAAAAAGGGCTTTCTCAACTGGGACGTGACACAGGCTCGAGCTGACTCATGACTTCTGAGGGAAACAGCAGGACCAGAATCACAAGAGGAGCTAGTCAGGGCACTCGGCTGGTAGACAAGATGAGGGCTAATGACCTATGGAAAGGGGTGAGACCCAGATGCATGGGCCAAAGGGGATAGTCAGAGACAGATTCTGCTCTTGAGGTGGCAGACTGGGGACCAGGAGCCCAGAGAGAGTGGGCAGTGCAGAGAAGCAGAGGAAAGTAGGCAATGAGCCTGCTCCTAAGGGAGGCTGGGCTCCAACCACCTCTTCTCTCCCAGGGAGGTTGCTGGGGACCTGAAGTACCACCTGGTCCCAGAGCTGGCACACCAGAGTCTTGCAGGGAGGGCTTGCAGGCCATGCACAGCTTTAAAAAACAAAGAGGAGACCCCCGGACACTTGCTGTCCTATAAGACCCTTGTCTTAGATGAACATGAGATCCCCTACAACTCAACAAAACACAAGCCTAAGTCTCTTTTCTCCCCAGAAATTCTGCCCCCAAAGTTCCCACTGATTCTCCAGGCCGACCTCAAATCAGACAGAGGTCCCTTTCTTTTCAGAACATGTCTGGCCAGGCTCAGCAAGTACACCCCACTGGAAGACCCCTGGGAGCTGGCAGCCACTGCCTTACCACCCCAGCTAGGGAGGCCCTGGTTGACTGGGGACACTGCACAGGCCCATAAACATGCTCCCAACTGCCCTGCAGCTCCGTGGGTGGGCTTGTGGGCGGAAACCAGCTCCTTCCTGTTTCGCCCCCTCCACCTCAACCTGGTGAGAAGCAAAGTTAACCAACTTTCCCAAACTGGGCATCCCACCTTCTGACTGGAAGGCTCCCTACCTAGGAACAAAGGTGCACACGGGCAACACGAGGCACACCCATGTGCATGCACACGTATGTGCCCACACAGGCAGGGCCCTGCCGACACACTACTGCACACACTGGGAAGACAGGCGCATGCACGTCGGGGCGGTCTCGGGACTGGCTTGCCTGTACATACACCTGCTGCAGAAGCAGAAGTGGCAGCCACACTGATGCGGCTGTGACTCATCTTGTTCTAGGGGAGACAGCTCTGCTGTCGCAGTGAAGACTTTCACCCCCGCAGGTCTCCCTATGGCTGCCCTGCCGACACATCTCTGCCTGGACTCAGACACCACCACAGAATGTCAAGGATGAGTCAGGATCCCAGGCTGCCACCAAGGAGGCAAGGCCTGGTGGAGGTGGGAAGGACTACGGGGTGCCCTGAGACCCCTTTGTCTCCCCTGACAAGCATAGTATAACCTGCAGACATGCTTGGCCCAGGGAGAGGTGCCTGGCGTCCCTCCCTTCTCCATATGCCTCTAACCCTGGTCTCAGGCCATGAGCTGGCCCAATCACAGTCTGTCCAGCCTAAACTGCCACAACAATCCTGTTTCACTCACAGAGGCACAAAGGCCAGAGCCTCTTGGGTCTGAGCAGCAAATGCTGAGCCTGCCAAGCATTTTCCAAGACAGGGCTGCTGCGCTCCCATCTCTGCACCTCTTCTCAGTCTGGGAAGCTCCGTCTCTTTCTGAAAATGCCATTCATCCTTGCCAGGCCCAGCCAAAGGCCATCTCCTCTGGGAAGCCCTTGCATGTTCCGGGAGTACAGGCAAGGGCCCAATGCTTTTTTCTTCTGCACCAGGAGCCATGACCTTGAATTCTCGGGCATGATGTCTTCATACACTTACAGGGCTTAGGAAGCCTTTGTTGAATGAAACCAAGTGCCAAGGGTGACCACCACTTCTCTGGCTTACCTCCAGAAGGCTGCTGAAAAAGCCCCACTTGATATATCTGGGGCTGACTGACAGTGTGCCTGTAACCACACGGACATTTGGGCCCAGGATGTGAGAGAAGGACACAGGGGGACGCAATAAACCACTGCTTGCTCTCTGCCTCATCCGTAGATTGGGGATGATCACAGCTCCTCCCCTGGAATGCTGTCATCAGGATTAAGTATACATGCCTAATACGTGTTCAGCATATTTTGGACACCCTGAAACTGCTGGGTTTTGTTATTATTGTTGTGATTTATCAAGTGGCTTCTAGATGCAAAGAATTAAGTGAACTAACAACTCATCGATGTCCTGCTAGGTGGTCTCAACAGATGCCTCTCTGAGGACCAGGGTTCGCAGAGGGTGAGGCTCCTAGGTCACCTAACTACATCAGGTGTGTATCTCAGGAACTCAGGATCCAGCAGGGCAGATCCGGAAGCCCACAATGGTTCTAAAAAGGGATTCTCGGGGAAGTCATCCAGCACGAACAGACAGTGAAGAAGTGAAGTTGGGGCTCAAAGTCTGGTTACAAAAAAAATCCAAACAGCGTCCCAGGAAAATCACTTTGTACACTGAAATGTCTGCTTTAGCTTGGACTTGGTAGATTGACAAAGATTTAGGGACTTCTTTTTGAGGGTATTACTCAAATGACAGAAGGAAGCCTCGCAGGTGGTAGGTTACCTATGTAGGTGGAGCTCTGGAGTCAGACTCTTTGGGGCCAAACCCTGGCTTTGCAACTGATAATTTTGGCGACCACTGACATATTAGTTGACGTCAGGCTCAACTTCCTCATCTGTAAAGTGGGACTAACACTCTTTCAGGATAAAACATGAGAATACAGGTATTGTTCAGCACAGTGACCAGTAGAAGGACCCTGCTCAACTGTGCTTGTAACCTTTTTTCTCCATTCTCAGCCCACCCAAGGCGTAGGTACCCACACGATGATACAATGAAGGTGCTTAGGAGTTTTGCAAATATGCTAGAGAGGAGAAGAGCTGCTATCATTCTTGCCTAACAGCTAGAAAGAATGCATTTCCAAGCTTCTAAGGGCATCCTCAATTTTTTTCTGCCTTCCCTTTTCTACTGAACTCGTACCTATCCTTCAAAGCCCAGGCTGCATAATCCCATTTGTAAGTCTCCTAAGCTGACTCAAGGGCAATTTCCTTTGTTCCCTCAAGAATTGTCCCAGATATTTTATAGAGAGCTCTTCACACTGCACTTACAGAAGATGGTTTGCATGTCTGTGTACCATCTCCATGGGCACTGATCAAGGTTTGCTGAATGAAAGGAAAGAAGCAAGGCCTGGGATGAAGGCGTGATGACCCTGGCTCCTGGGCTCCCCTGGACACAGACATTCATGGAAGGAAGAGTCAGGGAAGACTGGCTTGTTTCTTTCCTTGCACTTCTAACGGCCACTTTATTTGGGAGAACTAACAAATTCCTATTAAGGGTGTTGTCAGACACATCCTAATTAATTTCTCCGATCTGGGTATATTGGTCCTGTCTCCATGTGAGACTACAGTGTTACCACTAATGAAATGCCAAGCCAGTGAGGAGCTGAAGCTTCCACCCTCTTTAATTTAGGGGAACCATTAATAGCATTCTCCATCATCACAATTACTGGGGCCTACTTCCTTCTCTCCCTGCGGTGAAACTAACAGAGGAACTTGTATAGCAATGCTTGTAGTAAAGGGTGGTAACATTTTTCAATGGGAAGGAGGAAAGGAAAAGATCTTTGTGTCTTGGCCATCTGGAACTGATGGAGCAGGGATTTATGGTGGGTCTTTCGATTCTCCCCCTCATTGCTTTTTAAAAAAAAAATTTTCTGGGGAGCAAGAAGGGCCTACTAAAAACTAAGCTTTAGTACAGTTATGCAAAAAGAGCTAAAATGAAGCTATGAAGATGGTGTGATGTGACCAAGGGAAGGGGAAGACAGGGAGTCAGTTCTGGCTCCCTCTATGTCAGCTGACCACAAATGAGCAGAGTCTGATGGCTCCTGGCTGAGGGCCAGGGAATAGCGACTGGTTTGTAGAGCTGCCACTGTGCCAGGTTTGGTGACAAGCATCCATATCCTGCCACTCCTGCCAATCCCCTTTTGCATGTCAGGGAACCAAGGCAGGAACAAGGCAAGTAACTGCCCCCAAGTTACCCAGCGAGAGGATGGCAGAGGCCTGAAACTCGAGGCCTGAGAGCCTGGCTCCAGGGCCTGTGCCCAGGGGGCATCAGGAGTCTCCCCCACCCAGGAGCTCTCCTCTGGAGGCTGCAAATCCCACACCTGGAAGAGGAAGGATGACACCCCTCAATCTTGGAGACTTCCCTAGCTCTGGCTGGCTTTGATTATAATCAAATTAACAGCATAAACAAGATTTATTAGGCCCTTAATTACCTTTGCAACACTGATTTGCATATGGACAATGTGCTAATCACAAATGGCTTTTTAACCACTCATTAAAATCTGGAAGAGGAAGGCAGAAGTACTTCATTGGCATCAACTCTAGGTTACTGCAGGAACTTGGAAGGTGTTCTACTGCTCAGCCACTGTCCAGGGCCCTTCCCTGGCCTCTCTGGCCTCCCCTCCCTTGTGCAGTGTGCTGCACACCTGTCACTACAGAGGGCCACTGAGGAGGACAAAACAGGGAGACTCAGTGTCTAAAGACTTTCACAAGCTGGATAATTAATATTTCTTATCACCACCCTTACCTTCAAAAATGGCCTCAGGGGCTACGGTAAATTGAGCCTTGCCTGACATTCAGCATTCCCCATCAGGGAACCACAAGGCTCAGAGAGGTCAAGGGCCTTGCTTGGCCACACAGGCTCTAGGTGGAAGAACTCAGGCCCTGACTCAGCCTCGCACTGTGGCACCAAACCTCTGCATCCTGCAGTGGACATGACTATGATCCCTGAGCTACAGAAATGCTATAGTCACCAGGGGTCCTCCAGCCACCTGCTATCTCTGGGGGTAGAGCAGGCCTCTAAGCTGCATCATTCTCTCCCCTTCACTGGTCCTCACTGCCCTTCGACAAGGACCTCACTGGTCCACTGACCTTTGACAAGAACCCTGAGCCTTCAAACAGTTAGATACCTCCAAGCACAAAACAGTGAATATCCCAATACTGTAGGGTACCTAAGATTGCCTCTATCTAGCCCAAGGCCTCCTCAGTGAAAAAGCAACCAGAACTTTCTTGCTCCAAGTCATTCACTAAGGTCATTGAGGATGATGGACTGAAATCTAACTGTGAAAATTCTTGACTTTCTTTTCTATTTTCTTTCTTTCTCATTTGGGAAATTACCTTAGGGACTTATAAGGTGAGAGACCCCATTGGATTTTCCCTGGAATGAAAGATTTCTCCCTTTGGAAATTGATATAGGTTACAAAGAAACACCAGCTAACTTTTTTTTTTTTTGAGACAGAGCCTCAAGCTGTCACCCTGGATAGAGTGCCGTGGCATCACAGCTCACAGCAACCTCCAATTGCTGGGCTCAAGCGAGTCT
>CAUYRH010111324.1:0-32227 GCA_963574655.1 Perodicticus potto | reverse complement strand
TTCTATTGTCTATAAGATTTGACATGATCTGTTTTTTGAAATTATCTTTTACTTTTATTTATAAATATTAGTTGTCTATTTTTTGAGACTTTGGAAAAAAAATAAGAAGTTAACTGATGACTCCATACTGAGCCTCAGAGTTAAAGCATTCTATAATAAACATACTCTTATTTGACAATGTGAATGTTACTTTCTTTGCATTATTATTATTAATATTTCAATGCAGTAATCATCTGATTTCTTTTCTGAATGTGTTTATCTTCACTCATTCTTTTTAAGGTTTTTGTTTCTAGTCCTTATCTTAAACACTGTTATTGTTATTAAATTTTAAGCCTTTTTACTTCTGTGAAGGCAAAAAGTGGAAACGAAATAAACACATGTATATATAAAAATTAAAAAAAATTCTAAGGAGTGTAACTGGAAGTAGAAAGCATCAGATAATGAGTAATGAGAATTATAAATTGGGATTTTTTTTAACTCTAAAAAAAATACTTCCTTGTCTTTTGGCCTTCCCTTGATCTCTTTCTGCAAATCCCTTAATTTTAATTCAATATCACTCACTCAGAGCATTATAGCAGATAGCCTTTCCTTCAATTAGGGTTGGTAGGTTTTATCTATTTTGGTTTATATTATGATGAAAAATATGATTTTATTAATAGTCGAAGTAAAACTGTGACATATGTTTGACAATTTACATAGTTGCTTTCCTATTCAGAACCACTTCCTACTATAAAAGATTCCAGTGACATTATTAAAAATCCATAGAGAGAATTATGGGAAGTAAAATAATCTTCAAAGTTCTCATTTCAGATGCTACCTATTATATTACCAGAAATAAAGAGGAACTAGGAAAAGCTAAGAATAAGGAAAGAAGAAATGAAAACAGCAGATGTTTCAATGGGAACAACTAGAAAATTACTTCTCCTGTGGCTGGGTAGGAGAATACAGAGATGAATATAAGGGTAGCCCCTAACAGGGTAACAGCTGTCAAAAGAGCAAATTAATGGAAAGAACTTAGGACTGAGCCTGGCAAATATTTATCCGAATAGATACTAGCTGCTACTGTTATCATTGTTGTCACTGTTGCTAAAAAAAAAAAAAAAAAAAGGGTGGGGGTGCGCCTGTGCCACAGTGAGTAGGGCGCCAGCCCCATATGGGGAACCCAGCCTCAGCCGAATTGCAAAATAAAAAAAAATGTTCAGTCCTCCTAAAGTTAATATTTTGCCACTGGCTAAGCTCTTTCCACATGTGTCAACATACATGTGCCTTTTGTAAGGTCAGAGGGATGGACTGGTCTGGCCCTTCTCAGCTGTCACATTCAATGCTCCCATGAGGCCAGCAGAACTGCCAAGCCCTTAGGCTGCACATATTCTAGAACCGAAAGAAAACTGAAAGATAATAGTGTCGATTTCACATATTTTGTGAGGGAAACACAAACTCAGAGAGATTGGCTATAGTTGGATTTCTTGTAAGGTTCTATGTGCCAGGCCTGGGGCTAGAGGGGGAAAAACACTCCGGTGTTGCAACCTCCCTATTTTATATAATCCTTAGCCCAAATTTCTAAAAATTAATCCATGCAGGACTAGATAGAAAAGCACTCTGGAAGACCAAAACAAACCTTATCTTCACCTTCTCCTGTTTCTTCCAGAAAACCAAGCACGTTGCCTCACACATAGCAGGTCTTTAACAAAAAGAAACAGCTTGTTTAAAAATATTGACCTAGCTCAATTTACAATGATGTATCTACCATCATTCTTTCCTCACCATTCATGTGATTTGACCTATGGACATAAAGAAAAGATCATGAAAAGAAAGACCTCATAAGAATTTTGACTTAACTTCATCTCAGACTTTGCCTTACTAATGCTAACAAGGTAACCTAATCGTATGTAATCTCATATTAATATCATATTTTTAAAAATACAAGCAAAATAAAAATAAATAAAGAAAGCAAAGAATTTTGAATTCCTATTTATTTCAGAGCTCCTATCATATTCGTTATGCCCATATGCCAAAAAAAAAAAAAAAAAATAGACAGTAGTTTCCTAAGGGGTCACCACATAAGCAACACTGTGTAATACTCTTCAAATGCCTTTCTACCAGCACGGAGCGCCAGCTGCCCACTTCAGAAAATACACCCACTAGCACATCTTAGTCTGTTTGGGCTGATATAACAAACACCATACACTAAACAACAGAATTTATTTCTCATAGTTGTAGAGGTTAAGAAGTCCAAGATCAAGGCACCAGCAGATTCAGGGTCTGGTGAGAGCCCCTCTCTCAGTCACAGGTAGCATCTTCCTCCTGCTTCCTCACATGTGGGAGGGGAGAACACTGGTCTCTACATTTGCTTACAAACTCACAGACCGCAGTCATGAGGGCTCCACCTTCATGAACTAATCACGTCCCAAAGGTCCCACCTCCTAACACCGTCACACTGAGAGTCAGGTTTCAACATATGAATTTGGGGCGTGGGGGGTAACACAAAAATTCTGTCCACAGCAATACACGTAATATTACTTGGCCAAATGAAAAAACATCTTTTTGGTTTCAAATTAAAGGCAAACTTTGGATGGCTGCCAAATCCTATTTATCAATGTAACAAATACTATTTACCTGCTTCATTTCCCTAAATTGTTTTCCATCCTTAGGACATGTTGTGTGCATCTTAATTTTGCACTAATTTTTCTACACTTGAAACCTCCCATGTGTTTTACCTTGTTTTTGCATCTGACAAAAGTAAACACTGTCTCGGACAGCTCTGGCAACTTGCTGATACAATGGATTAATGCATTCTGCCTTAGGCAAAGTCTTTCTTTCTGCCCTTTAGGGATTGCACAGCTATCAGATGTGATTTTGATTCTTGATATTTTAGCAATCATGCATGGAGCTTCTTTAGGCATGTGAGACTGAAATATCCCTCTGACAACATGTTGGAACACATCCCAGTCAAGGACAAAAGCCACAGTTGCCTCCTTCTAAGATGAAAAATGCTGAAAAGGAAGGTATGCTTGGATGATGAATAAAAGAGAGAATCAACTCAGAATTTAGGCCTTAATCTCAGATATGGTTAATCGTCTACCAATCATAGCTTGATTTTTTTTTGTTACCATATTTACTGTAACCAGGACATCAAAGACCAGAAACCAAGAAAGCATTTGAGAAAAGCAGAGATGCCAATGAGATCTTAAAACCAAATCAATCCCTCCTTCCTACAGGCAATAAATAAGTTTTGTGATTTAAATACAAATCTACCCCAAGGATGGTACCAAATTAAGATCTTCAAGTGAGATCTGGTAAGCCACATTAAGGAGACAGCAAGTCAGTGACCCTGGTGCCAAAATCTTTCTCCTTTGAGCAAAACATTAGTCATGTTCCTGCGAATCCTCTGCTTGACTAGGATTGACTTTGGGCTTCCCTTCCTAAACTTGCAGAATCCAGTTTGAATAAGAATTCCACTAAGTTAGTTTAGGGAAAATTCCCTACCTTGGTATATCTGACCACCCTTGTTATCCTGTCATCCTGGATTGCCTTCAGCAATAATTCTCTTAAGTCATTTCAATCTCTTGCGTGAGCCTCTCAAGGAGCTGGAACTACTGGCCTGGCTATTTTTTGTTATAGATATCATTGTTTAGCTGGTCTGGGCTGAGTTCGAACCCACCAGCCATAGTGTATGTGGCTGGCGCCCTAACTGCTGAGCTACAGGCACCGAGTCGTAGCTTGAAAGTTTTAACAACTTGGCTTGGCACCCATAGCTCAGGCCATAGCTCAGTGAGTAGGGTGCCAGACACATATATCGAGGCTGGTGGGTTTAAGCCCAGCCCAGGCCAGCTAAACAATGACAACTGCAACCAAAAAATGGCCAGGCATTGTGGCGGGCACCTGTAGTCCAGCTACTTGGGATGCTGAGGCAAGAGAATCATTTAAGCCCAAGAGTTTGAGGTTGTTGTGAGCTGTGACGCCATGGCACTCTACCGAGGGTGACATAGTGAGATTCTGTCTCAAAAAAAAAAAAAAAAGAAAAGAAAGAAAGTTTTAACAACTTTAGTAACATCCTTGAACCTTATTCTTCTCTGACAAGAACATCATAAAACGCCTGGAAAAGTGATGCTAGAAAAACTATACTAAGTGTTATTTCTGGAAAGTATCTTCATACTACTTGTAATGTATTAAACAGTGGTCATTTATTTGGCCTTTTCAATATCACAATGAGAAAATCACAGTCAAAGAATAAAACGGAATCACTGAAGCCTGTCGTGGGGCCTGATCCTTCAGGGTATCCACGTGAACATCTCTGCATCCATCGCCAGAAATCAGCGCGCTCGCTGGAATGCACTCAGCAAGACAACTCAGCTCGGGTTTCTTCACAGTGTTGAAAATATTCACACACTCTGTTCTACATGCACTGACATTTCTCTCATAGTCTTCTTGTGTGGGGAAGAAAACATTTTAATCAGAACTGAATTTATCATAGAGAATAATGAATGCTTTTTAAAAAGCATAGATAAAGATAGCTTTATAAATAAGCTAGAAATTTCATAAATTGCTACCTGCCGAAAGCACACAATAAAGGCCCTGTCATGAAATCACAGTGAGATAATAACAGTTTTATTTAATAAAATTTGGTGACCAATTGAACACATGTATTAAGAATTATGCCATAACAATGTGTTTTTGTATATTTCCTGCCAGCCACTCTGTTAGAAATCAAAACTGTATTCCCAGCAAGCCAAGCGAGAGGATTCACAATCAACAGCAAGATATCTTGATGTTTGTATTAAAAAGTCTTATTGGGCTGTTTGGTCACTCTTAGTATATCTTTCACACAGACAAGACATCTGAAGACTCCAAAGTCTGGCTTATGATTAACATTACTGTCATGAAAGCAATGAAAAAAATGTTTTCTATGAATTCTTTACCATTGGGATCCAGATGTGTGTTCTGATAAAACATGAGAAATAAAAACAATAGGAAAAATGTAGATGGCAACTTTAGAGCCAAGAAAAACCTCCATTTCTAATATTATGAAAAGATATTTTCAAAATCAGACATACTTAACAAGAACAATGCCGCCACACAGATGAAAACCCCAGAACATGCAGAATGTTCTGGGATCACTCTGAGCTTTTAAAGGACTCCATATTCTATTCCGATGGCCCCATTCTGCCATCCTATAGCCACATCAGGCTTCCAGAGAGCTTCAGCTTGTGATGTCCCAAACCAGCGTAACAGTCCCAGAAGAGTCCAAAGGATGATACAGACAGAGAGGTTTTTAAGCTCAATGATTTGGAACCGTCGTGACATGTGGGGCCCCATGAGTAAGTCTAGCAAGGAAAAGGTGGGGAATAAAGGGAGACTGCAAGGCATTGGAGTGTCCCCTGGTACAAAAAGTTGATGCCCAATTAGATTTAGAAAAAGTGACAAAGAGTTGATGCCCAATTAGGTTTAGAAAAAGCTCTTCTCTGTAAACCTCAATTACCTGTGATGCCTTATGACATTCAGCATTTACAAAGTATAATTACACAATAGTGTCTGACATTTAACGTCTATGGATAATTTAAAAGACTTCTACTTCAAAAAGGCTGCTCGTGAGCAACAGTAATCACTTCAATTAGCTTGGCACCATTACAATGTAACAAGACCATTTGACTGCCTATTAGAACCAGCCAAGCTCTTCAAGTGTGTTAATTTAGCAGTCATTGCTAATTTCTGGGCTTTGCTACATTTGCATAGGAAAACATAGCCCTTTAAGCAAGAGAGGAACTTTCACTTGTGAACTGGCTTCCTATTCTTAGAGGGCCTTTTTATATTTTCACATAAAAATCAGAAATATATTCAAAACTTGGAGATCTTTAAATAGTATTGTGTAAGATAAGACTTGTACCAAACTTAATCAAGATGTTGGCTCTCCCAGTTTCTTACCCTATATGTCAAGGGTATCCAAAAAAATGTATACACGTTTTAAGAAAAATAAATGAATTAAAATTTTTAATATTCATGGCACATTTGACTTTTGCAATCACAAGAGAGATAAGATGCAATATACAAGATAACAATCATTACCAGGATATATTAAGTATTACCATTTGAACACAGGTTTTTCCTTTCTTAAAATGTGTATGTATTTTTTGGCACCCTCTGCATGTGTTTGTATATATGTACACACACACACAGAAGTATATAATACTAGGTCATTTCTGCAGAAAAGGAAACTTACACATTGAGTTTACACAAAGTGAAGTGCATGCACACACACACCCCTAAAGAGTACAACATAGACCTTTCAGCTCAAATGTCAATAAAAATGCATTAAACATATTTCACAGCTGAGCACTATTAAGCATTAAATGTGTATGAGCAGAAAATCTAAAATAACTTGAAAAAGTTTGAACTCCTGATCCAGTGCTCTTTTGCCAGGATGCAATTTTTCCTAACTGGGGTCCTGCTGACTTGCTGTGGTTTGGATGTGTTCTGTCCCCACCAGAATCTCCAACGTGGCTCTGTTGGCCTACTGGAAGGTGTTGGACTAATCTCTTTGATCTAAATTTACCTATCACTGTTTAGCTATTTATTTAGAAAGGTGTATTACATTCCGAATTTATAACTTCTTGTGTTAAAAACTTTTTAATCTATTTAAAAAGATTCACATTTTTAAAATTAGATAAATTCGCATACCATAAAATTCAAAATTATAAAATGAGAAATTCAATTGTTCTTATGATATTCACAAACTTGTGCAACTATCACTACTATCTAATTCCAGGACATTTTTTATCACCCAGGAAAGAAAGTCAATAGCAATTAGCAATCACTCCCATTACCATCTCTCCCAAGACCTGACAGCCACGAATCTACTTTCTGTCTCCGTGGATTTATCCGTTCTGGATTCATCTGAATGGAATTTGCAGTATGTGGACCTGTCTGTCTTGCTTCCATTATGCAGTGTAATGTTTTCAGTGTTCTTCTATGTTCGTTTTTATGACTGAATCATATTTCACTATATGGATATACCACACATTTTGTTTATCCATTTACCAGTTGATGGACATTTGGGTTATGTCATAATTTGGCTATTACAAATAATTCTGCTATTAACATTTGTATACAGGTTTTTGTGTCATGTATGTTTTTGTTTTTCTTGATTATTACTTTGGAATGGATTTTCTAGGTAACATGGTACCTCCACTTTTAACCGTTTGAGGAACTGCCAAACTGTTTTCCAAACTGCACCATTTTATATTCTCACCAGCAGTGTAAGAGAGCTCTGAAATCTCTGCATCCTTGCCTACATTTTTTACTGTCCATCTTTTTTTTTTTTTTTTTTTTTAAGTTTTTGGCTGGGGCTGGGTTTGAACCTGCCACCTCAGGCATATAGGGCCGGTGCCCTTCCCCTTTGAGCCACAGGCGCCTCCCTACTGTCCATCTTTTCTATCAAGTTATTGTAGAGGGTATGAAATACTGTTAACTCACTGTGATTTTGATTTGTATTTTCTCATTGCCTAATGATACTAAACACTTTTTCCCTGTGCTTACCGGTCATTTGTATATCCATTTTGAAGAAATGTTTAAGTCTTTTTGTCTTTTTTAAATTGGGTTATCTCGACATTGCTTAGTTGTAAGAATTCTTTACATATTCTTAATGCTAAAACTTTATAAGATATATTTTCTTACATTCTGTGGGCTGTGGGCTTTTCACTTTAAAGTACAGATGTTTAAATTTTAATAAAGTCTGATTTTTTCATTGGTTACTTCTGCTTTAGGTATCATCTCTAAAAACTATTGTCTGATCCAAGGTCATGATGAGTTATATCTATGTGTTCTCAGGAGAGTTTTATAATGGTTCTTACATTTAGGTCTTTGGATCTATTTTGTGTATGAAGTGAGTGAGGGTCCAAATTTTATATGTGGACATCTATGATCCCAGCATCATATATTAAAAAGACTATCTTTCCCCCTGTTGAATTATCTTGGAACCCTTGCAGAAAATCAATTATCCATAAATATATGGGTTTATTCCTAGACGCTCAATTTTATTTCATTAATTTATATGCCTACCCTTATGCCAGTCGTGATTACTGGGCTTTGTAGTCATTTTTTAAAGTGGGTAGTCTGAGCCCTCCAATCATTTCCAAGATTGTTTTGCCTACTCTGTCCCTTAGAATATGCAAATGAATGTCAGCATCATTTGAAAATTCACAAATGAATTCAATTTTGGGGGGGAAAAGCTGAAATTCTATTGATTTTTATCAATTCAGGAATAGTGCCATTGACAATAGTAAATGTTCCAATCTATGAACACAGAATGTCTTTCAATTTATTTAGGATGTAAAAACAAAAAGTTACTTTCAGCAATGTTTGGTAGCTTTCAGTATACAAGTCTTGCCCTTATTTTGTTAAATTTATTCTTGAATATTTTATTCTTTTTTATACTACTATAGATGAAACTGTTGTACTTGGTTTTGGATTATTCATTGTTAGTGTTTAAAAATACAACTTATTTTTATATATTGATACCACATTCTGCAATCTTGCCATGAAGGTTTACAATAAAATAAGCTATGGAAAATGAAACTATATTTTTTAGGAAAAATGTAAGGAAAATATATTACTATTCATTAGGTGGAAGTGGATCATCACACAGGTCTTCATCCTTGTCATCCTCACGCTGAGTAGGCTGAGGAGGAGAAGGGGAATCAGTCTGGCTGTCTCCAGGTGGCAGAGGCAGAGAGGTGAAGACCGCGGAAGGGGAGGCAGGAGAGGCAGGCACATTTAGTGTAACTTTACAGAAATACGTCTGATTTCTGTCTGACTTTTTTGCTTTCTCATTTCTTTAAAAATGTTTCTGTATAGCCAGGTGTTATGGCGGGCGCTTATAGTCCCAGCTACTCGGGAGGCTGAGGCAAGAGAATCGCCTAAGCCCAGGAGTTGGAGGTTGCTGTAAGCTGTGTAACACCACAGCACTCTACTGAGGGCAATAAAGTGAGACTGTCTCTACAAAAAAAAAGCAATGTTTCTATATGCTACCAGTTCTTCTACTATTAGCTTTAGTTTCAGGGCTGATATCATAGGTCAATATCCCAAAAGAAGTCAGAAGCAATCTTGAATAATTAGAACCCTTCTGCCACCAGATTGTCTGACATCAGTTGGTTTTCTACATCTTCTTCCTTGTTGACTGGCACTGGTTCAGGAGCACTCATCTCTATAGATCATCTTCTGTTCATTCCTCTAGTGTGGTATCTAGAATTTCTTAAAATTCTTCAAGATCCCCTTCTTAAAGCTCTTCACTTCCCACCTTTTTTCCCATATGCACAATCGCTTTCACGATTTCCTTGAGCACTCTATCATCAATCCTATGATGTCATATATAGCACATCAACACAGTTTTTTTCCCAGCAGGAATTATTGTTTCAGGTTTGATAGCTTTATGGCTCTTTCAATAACAATGATGACATCTTTAAAGGAGTAATCCTTGTAGATTTTATGATGGTCACTTTATCAAAGCTCACTGTAACTGACTTGACAATCTTTCCCATAGAGTACCATGTGCAATGATTCTTAAAAGTCTTTATGACCTCCTGATCTAGAGGCTAAATTAGAGACATTATGTTTGGGGGCAAGTAGACCATGGTGATGCCTTCAATATTGAACTTGTGAGGTTATGGGTGGCCAGGGGCACCCAATACCAGAAGAACCTTAAAAAGCAGTCTCTTACTGGGGAAGTACTTCCTGTCTTCAGTGACAAAGCATGAATGTAACCAGTCTAGAGGGTACTTGTTGTCCAGGCCTTCCTGTTGTACAACTAAAAGACTAGCAGCTAGTGTTTGTCTTTTCCTTTCAAGACTCAAAAGTTGGCAACTTTATAGATAAGAATAATCCTGATTGTAAACCTGACTGCATTTGCACAATATAGCAAAGTTAGCTTATCCTATCCTGCCTTAAATCCTGATGCTCACTTTTCTTACTAATAAATGTTCTCTCAGGGCAGCACCTGTGGCTCAGTGAGTAGGGCGCCAGCCCCATATACCTAGGGTGGCAGGTTCAAACCCAGCCCAGACAAAATTGCAACAAAAAATAGCCGGGCATTGTGGCGGGCACCTGTAGTCCCAGCTACTCAGGAGACTGAGGCAAGAGAATCGCCTAAGCCCAAAAGCTGGAGGTTGATGTGAGCTGTGACACCATGGCACTCTACCAAGGGGGACAAGTGAGACTCTATCACTGTGAGCTATGACACCATGGCACTCTACTGAGGGGGACAAAGTGAAACTCTATCTCTAAAAACATAAATAAATAAATGTTCTCTCTGGCATTTTTTTTCCCCCAGAATATGACACTTTAATCTACATTACAAACTTGTTCAGGAAGATATCCTTTCTCTTCAAAGATTTTCTTAATGGCGTCTGGGAAATTATCTGCTACCTCTTGCTTAGCAGAAGCTTCTTCTCCTGTTATCTTGAGATTTTTTTTTAAGCCAAACTTCTTTCTAAAATTATCAAACCATCCTTTGCTGACATTGAATTCTCTAGCTTTAAATCTTCCATTTTCCTTTTGCTGTAGGGGATCAGATAATGCCATTGCTTTTTCTCAACTCATATTCCAGTCTGTAGATGTACCTTTTTACAGCACATACAAATATAATCACATACAAACTGCATTTTCAATACATGATAAAAATGTATTTTGGAAAGAAAAAAAAACAGTGCAAGGTTTTTGTGCTTGCTAGTATAACTGTAATGACAGCTTCACAAATTTCCTTGTCTTTGTTTACAATGGTTCTTTTGCTGGATTCATTATCTTAAGATGGCAGACAATGACAGCTGCAGACCTCAATCTATGGTACATATTAAACAATCCAATTTTTCTTATAATGTCATAACTCTTCTCTGCTTTTTGAGACCTTTTCCAGCATTATTAGTAGCACATCGTATGGATCCCATTATGCAAAATTTATAATATTGCCCTAACATGATGAAAAATAGGCAAGAAACATGAGAGATCACTTTTTACTATGCTATTCAATTTATGGGAGAAACAAACTATTCATGCAGAGATGATTAGCACCACATGGTGTTTTAGCAAAATACTGACAACACTTGAGCTCACTGCAGTAGCGACAAGAGGTGGCTACAAAATTATTATAGTAGAACAGTAAGTACTACAGTTAATTTTATGTAGTCATGATTTAATACTGATACATCTTATATTTGTTTTCATCTCGCTACTACAAATGGTGCCATACATATACAGTCTGTGTGCATACGTTTTTGTTATGATAGATTTGTATATATTTTATGGTGGTAAATAATAAAATAGACTAGCATCTACACATATTTTATGCATTCATGACATAATATAACTTTTTATTTATTCTTCTGATATTTCTTGGCTATGCAATCCATCATTAAATTTTTTGCAACTGTCGCAAATCTCCAAAACCTTGCCCAATATACTTATTGACAAAAAACCCATATACATATAAGTGGACCTGTGTAGTTCAAACCTATGTTTCAAGGTTCAACTGTATTTCTCATACAAGAGATTTGCTAGTGACAAATTCTTCCGGTTTTTGTTGATCTGACACTGTCTTCATTTCTTCTTCATTTTTAAATGATAGTATTGCTGAATGTAGAATTCCTGGCTAACAGTCTTTTTTGAATATGCCATCCCATTTCCTCTGCCTTCATGGTTTCTGGTGAGAAATCAGCTGTTAATCTATTAAAAATCATTTGTACATAATGAGTTGCTTCTCTTTTGATGCATCCAAGAATTTCTTTTTATTTTGGCTACCAGTTATTTGATTATACTATTTCTAGGTGTGAATCTTCTTTACATTCTACATGAAGTCATTGAAATTCTTAGATGTATAGATTAGTGTTTTTCATCAAATTTGAGGATTTTTTTTCACTTTGTTTCTTCAAACATTCTTTCAGATCCTTTCCCTTTTCTCTTTCTCTAGGGCTACCATTACGAGTATTTTAAGAAGGTTCTGGTGTCCATAAGCTCTCTAAGGCTCTGTTCATTTTTTTTCATTCTCTTCTCTTTTTGTTTGTCACTGGGTAGTGTCACTTAACATATCTTCAAGTTTTCTGATGCTTTCTTCTGTCCTGCCGAAGTCTGCTTTTAAACCCTGGTAAATTACTTTATATAGTTTTTTTATTCAACTCCAGCATTTCTGTTTGTTTCTTTTTCATGTGTAATTTGTATCTCTTTATTATTACTCTCTATTTTTTAAGACTTCTCAATTTTTTAGACATGATTTTCTTTAGTTTTGAACATATTTTTAAAATATAACTTAAAGTCTGTTAATAAATCCAATATCTAGTCTTCCTCAAGGACACTTTCTGCTGCTTACTTATTTTATTTGTACAGGAAATACTTTCTTATTTCATTGCATGTCTTATACTTTTTTCCTGAAAACTGAACATTTTAAATGCCATAATGTGGCAATTATGGATATCTGATTCAATGCTTTTCCTATGGTTTCTTTTTTGTTGCTTTTGGTAATTTTTTTAATCACTTTTTATTAACTAATTCTGCAAAGTTTGTATTCTTTGCCACATGTGGCCGCTGAAGTCTCTGATCAATTAACTTATTGGTGAGCTAATTAATACACAGAGATTTTTTTTTAAACATCTGGAATCAATAAACTTTCTAGTCCTGGTGGAAAGGCTTTGTGTACATTACAGCATGGCTTGTTTACTCAGCCAGACAATTGGCAAGTCTGCCCTACTCTTCATTTCCTGCCTATCCAGACCCTCGGGGTCAGCCAGAGGTGAGAGTGTAGGACTTCTTAGGTCTTTATTGATCATGTGCAGAGTCCCCAGCATGCACACAACCTACAGCTGCATGTGGCCTTCTAGATTCCCAAGAACACGTCAGAGGTTTTCAAATACCCTATGAACATCTCATCTCCTACCTTTTCCTTTTAAGCATTTGGTTAGCCTATTATTTCCCCCCAACTCTTTTCCCTGCTTCAAGAAGGCTCAGAGTTAAACATTTGCTTCTAAATATTTATCACAAATGCCACTGGAGAAAAACTTTCCTACCAGATGAGCTTTGAGTCACACAAATAAAAGGAACCTTGCAAATGTGTGTTTCGGGGAACCATCAGACAAGTTAAATTATAAGTCTCTAGGAATGAAGCTTTGGAGGATTCAGTACCCTTCTCTTGCCACCGATGGCTGTTAGGATGCTGGTGTTAATTGTAACTGTGGGGTACTACCAAGGATTTGTTTATTTAATGTTCTTGACTTCTACACAAATGGTTTCTAAGATCATAAATCTCCAAACTGCAGAAGCATATTGAGTTTCACACCCATAATCAAAAATTCTGGGAGCCTTTGTTGCTTAGAAATAAAAACTTTGTTTAGGTCCATGGACTCAATCAACTGTCAACCTGTGCTTAATGCCCTGGTTGCTTTGTCTTTGCCCTAGATCCTCTGAATAGAGTGGGTAAAGTTTTACCTGTAGTACTTTTCCAGTGTTGCTATTACAAAGTACCACAAACTGAGTGGATGTTTTAAACAACAGGAAGGCATTTTTGCCACAGTTCTGGAGGCTGGAAGTCCAAAGTCAAGGTATTGGCAGAGTTTGTTCCTTCTGAGTGCCGTGAGGGAGAATCTTCTCCCTGCCTCTCCCCTAGCTTCTGATAGGCTGGCTGGTTTGCTAACAATCCTTCTTTTCTTTGTTTGTTCTATAAATTTTTTACTGAAGCATGAACACATACAGAAGAAATGTGTAAAAATTGTTTATATCGTGATGAATTTTCACAAACAATACACTCAAGTAACTATCACCAGAAGTCAAAAATTTGTTTAATAAAGATTCTGCCTTGGCATCTGATTTTAGATCTGACACAATTTGTTTGAAACCCTGTCAGACCCCCTCACCTTTGACCTGGCTAAAACTCCCCCCTCCTCATGTGGTGTGAACTACTTTCAGCGCTACCATAGAGCTGAAGAGAGGGGAATGAGAAAAGGCAAGTCAAATACAACAAAAGTTACTCTTGTTACTGAGACTTATCCAATTGCCTTGAATAAGTGCTCACTGGATTGTTGTAAGCTTTTGGTTAATTTTCAGATTTCTGAAATTTGATTATGTATACTTTTTCCTATTTTCTTATTGCCTTTATGGAGGAGATAATATTTAGAAGTTCTTACCAAACCATTTTCAATGACACCACTTCATATATTTTCTTTTTCTAACAAAAGTCAAAATTCCTCAATTTGATTCAAATCTTTCCTCAGTTTATATCTTAGCCAATCTTACTTTCACCTTCTCACCCTCTTTTAATTATATGAATCCCTCACTTTAACTAAGTTGCTAAATGATGCTCATTCCTACCTCTAGGTTTTTTTATACTGTCACACTCACTTGGACTGTCCTTGCCTTTTCTTTTTCCTCCACCATCAAAATCTAATCTACCCACTCTGACCTGCTACCATCCTCCTTCAGTGTCCCCAAGCACTCCCACCCATAAAGGCTCTTCCTTCTCTCCTCTGATGGTACCTAAAGTTTCCTAAATTCATTTAATCATCTGTCTTTACACTGCATTATACTGCTCTTTTTTCATGAATCCTATCTTGCTTAATAAATAAGACTTTAAGCTACTTGAAAATTAGTATAGATTTAAATTAAAATGATTCCAGATCAGATGTTCAATACCTTTTAGCTGAATTGAATCAGACAGAACTAGACCTGGTTCCTTTAGAATTGGTTCATAGCTCCCTTCACACTTTCACTCTTCTATTCATACTTTTTTTTTCTTCTGGGCCACCAATTGAATGTGTTGATATTTCTTCTCTGCAAAAGGAATAGGGGAAATATTAAATTGGAGGATAGAATTGTCCTGATTGGCAATTTTCTAAGATGAGATTCAGAATACAGTACCAGCAGACGGCACTTCAAAAAATGTGCAGATAATAGTGAACTGCCTCAATTTTCCAAGCAGATAGATATGGAAAACTGACAGGTATTTTCTTAGGTTAATTTTTACCAAAAGGGTATATGGTTTATTTAACTTAACTGATAATTTTCTGCCATATTTTCATTATGTGTGTCCAGGGATTTACTAATGATAAAGTAAATTCAAACCGATTCTCTTACTCATCCATTCTAATAATAAGGAGTAAGTACGCGCGTGCGCACATGTGTGTGTGTAATTAATGCTCTACTGAGCACATGGGCATAGCAGTGAAATAAGAGATGATGAGGAATCATTACCACTATCATCATTAATAACGATAGGAAGAAATTCTTATCACTGAGATTTCCTGAGTCTGTCACATTCAAATCCCAAAAAGTATTTGACATGGAAAAAAAGAACTACTATTATAAGGTAATAGTAGGGGTGAGTCTAGTATTATTACGACAAATGACAGAATGTTATGTATATAAAACAATTACCATTATGTGTACACTGTACAAATAAATAATTAAATCTTACCTTTCAGTTCACCAAGAAAACAGGCTCTCATGCGAGTAAAAGAAATAAAAAATAATGGACACTTACAGCCACATATCAACAGTCTTGTGAAATAAAACAGTGCTCTATAATAAACTTTTATTCAAGTTGTTCTTCCTAAGAGGTTGCAAGAACAATTCTCTCAAGTTCCTTTTTATTATATTTTCAAAACATCAAGTACTTCAGAGGTGATAAAGCATCAGTGATCTTCATCCTTCAAAACCATACTGTTACCCAGATTTTAGTGATGGCTTAAACAAAACTTATTTTTGCCCTGAATTATCAAATAACCCATGAGAATATGTTTTTCTGTGTTGAAGCACCAAGTCATCTTCCATTTTGCCTTGTAGTAGCTTCTTCCAGCCTGACTTGGCTTCTGTGTCTGACCTCAGGCACAACCATGCATCCTGACTCTGAGTCCAGATGTGTCTGCTGTCACACCCCTGCCACAGGGCCCTTGCTCTTAGCGTTGCCTCTGCCTTCAACCCCCCATCCTCAAGTGCCTACAAGGTGTGCTCACTCCATACTCTGGGTCTCTGTTCCAGGGTCATTCGATCAGTAAGGCCTCCTCTGACTACTTATTTAAAATAACAGACACTCCACTTCCTGTCCCATTCCTTAATGTACTTTTTCCTCCATAGCAACTATTGACTGAAACATGATATATCTTAAATATATTATCTGTTTATTGCATGCTCCCCACAACTAGAATGTAAGCTATGTAAGATTAGAGTTTTGGGTCACTTTTGTTCATTGCTTCATCCCTGATATCTATCTATTTAGACATCAGGGAACAAAGTAGGTCCCTAAAAGATAAAAGAATGAACAGACCACATACCACAAAATACCTGTAGATCTAGTACAGCAGTGATTTGTAACTGGTGTGCCATGAGAGGATCTTAGGTGTGCCTCAAAAACTTTTAAAGATCACTAATTAAATTATTTTCAAAAAAAAGTTTAAAGCACAGTATATAATATATACACATATATATATTACTCTTTTTTTGATCAACATAATTTAAGTGTGCTGCAGAAGTTTATAGGTTCAATTGTGCCAAGAGATAGAGATTTTTAAAAGGTTGAAAAAACTGTAGTACAGGAAGATAATCCCAGTGGTAGTCAGGATAAACTCAAATGCCTTTCAGGGGTTAGACAAGTGAAGAAAAAAATGAAACTAAAACAATGGTTTTAGTTGTGAATGGCAAGGCTGGCTGCTGAGGCATGACAGAATACTTCTAGACAGAGCTGACATGAAAGAACAACTGCACTCCCGCTCTCGTACACAATTTTAATACATTAATTGCCATGTTAGCGATATTTAACTTACACTAGTTTTGAGCCCAGGACCTTATAAAGCATATGTAACTCACATATCTCTTGATGAATTTTAACCTAAAAAATAACATGGCCCGTGGTGGGGGGAAAGGTTTTCTACTGTGGCAGTCAGTCTGTTAATAAGCTATCTTCAAAGCCAGAACAGCAAGGTAGAACTATGGTGGTCCACAAAACTACTGGAGAAAACATGGACTCAAAGGCTAAGAGTTAAGGTTTTTTCCAAAGCCACCCAAGGGACAAGAGCATGGCTTTAGATGCATTTTAACCAAACTAGAAACAATCACTTTGAAAATATTGTGACTTGTGACTACCAAAAGGCTGCTCCATCTGTGGGACTAGAATTTTAAAAATAAACAAAACACTCCTCCCACTGGCCTGGTACTAAGGAAAACAAACTGTCCGTTTAGAAGTTTTGTTTTACTTTACCCTAAGCGCTCCTTTGAGTAAAGTAAAACAAAAACTTTTCATTTAAAAATATGAGAAATTTTTCATTAAAAGATGTTTCCTGAAAGAATATGAAAGGATGTAAATGAATAAGAAAATTGAACCTGGAGGGAGAGAATGTGAGAAGCAGTGGTGAACAAAGAAATTGGTAAAGAAACAAAGTGAAGATTGAGGATAAAAATTAATAATATTGACTAATTCAAGCAGTTTCTTTTTATTGATATGTAATGGTTGTATATTTTTGTAGCACTTGTGATATTTTAATACATGTATATCATATATAATGATCAAATCACAGTAACTGGGATAACCATCACCTCAAACATTAATCTTTTCTTTGTGCTAGGAATATTACAATTCTTCTTTCTTAACTATTTTGAAATATAAATAAATTATTGTTAACTATAACTTCCCTACTTCTTCCTTCCATTATCTAACTGTATTTTTCACCAACTTCTCTTCATCACCCTCACCTCTTCCCTTCCCCGTCTCTGGTAACCATCATTCTACTCTCTACCTCAGTGAGATGCGCTTTTATAGAGCCATCCATGAGTGAGAACATGCAATATTTATCTTTCTGTGTTTAGGTATTTCACTTAATATAATGACCTCCAGTGCCACCTGAACTTGTGTTGCTGCAAATATCAGGATTTCTTTTTTATTCTATTGTGTATATATACCATATTTTCTTTATGAATCTCTTGATGGGCACTTCGGTTGATTCCACATCTTGGTTATTATGAATAGTGCTACAATAAACATGGAGTGCAGACAGCTCTTGGATTACTGTTTTCCTTTCTTTTAGATACACCTAGCAGTGGGATTGGTAAATCATACGGTATACAGTTCTATTTTTAGTCTTTTGAAGAACCTAGGAAATTTATTTTTAAATAAAAAAGAACGAAACTAAATATGATTAACTACAAAGAATGCAGAAAAATATTAGAATTAAAGCATTCTGAGGTCCTGTAGTTCTCAAAGGCAAGATACAGATGTTGATTAATTTTAAGGTTTATTAAATCAAGTATGTGTGTAAGAATTTTTTCTTCAAATAGCACATCTAACTCCCAAACAGCAATCTAAATTTGATTAACACAAAGTGAAGGAGAAAAAGATTAAAAAATAGATATTGATTATTGGTAATCAACTATTATTAAAAAGAAAACACAGAATAAAATGGTAGAATAAATCCAAATCATATCAGCATTTGCAATAAAAGTAAACAGAATAAACTTACCAGTTCAAAGAAAGAGACGTGGGAATCCTATTTCTTTCATATTGCTAGATGTAAGTGGCTACCTAGGGATAGCAAGGAAGAGATTATTGGTAAGAAAAGGCACATGGGAACTTTCTGAAGTGAAGGAAATTTTCTGTCTTCATCTGAGTGGCAGTTACATGAGTATAAATATTTTTAAAATTCAAGAAGCTTTATACTTGAGATTTATGAATTTTCCTACATACATTTTTTAAAATAATGTTACCGTATGTAACATTGGGTACCTATTAAATACATACACACACATACACATATATGCTGTGTATATATGTATATACATTTTTAATATATTTTTAAAGTTTAAAAGGGATCAAAACAATATAAAATGGACTTTGAGTTGTCTGTTTCCTGCAAAATATCCTGAAAACCACATACCAAAAACACTTCAAAATGCTAAATAAAATATTAAATGTCAGACACCTTTTTAGATTAGTTTAAACATTTATTAATTTCAACTCAGGTGTTTTTTCTAAGTGTTTTAGAAATAATACATTCTGGATCTCCCTTGCACAAGTTTTCTACTTCCTCACAGCCAACATTTGAAGAGATATGTGCAAAAATAACCATTATGAAATGGTACAGAGTGGAAAGTGGGATTTAGAGAATACATCAACAGAGATCTTGCTTTTGGCAGTGGAGATCAAGGCCAGCATCCCAGGAGAAGGTGGTTTTAGAATCAAGCCATGAAGGACAGCTGAGATTGAGATTATCAAATGGGGCAGGTAAAGTGAAGATTAGCCATATGGGGCAGGTAAGGTGAAAACATGGCAAGCAGAGAGCTCCCTATAAGCAAGATAGAAGGTGGGAAGGATAGGAGGACAAAGAGGGTTAGGTGTGGGGCAAGCAATACTGTTCAAACCAAACGGCACTCCCATTTCCTATGCCTAGGTCAGTTTCATGTGAATTTCCTCGGCCTCAATTCCATGAATGGACTGTGTCCATTCACTGATGCATTCATTCACTTTGCCCCGGAGGGGACTGTGTTCATTCATTGATACATTCATTCACCTTACAAAAAATAAAGAAAGAAAGAAAGAAAAAATAAATAAAAAAAATTTTTAAAAAGGTGCCATGGACAAGACTCAACAGAAACAACAACCAACAGAAGCATACCCCAAAAGACTTAGATATTGGAATTATCAAATATAGGATATATTAAATGTTTAATATGTTCAAATAAATAAAAGAATTAATCACATGACACATTGTTAGGTTTAAGATGGAAGACTGCATGTACACATCTAACTTTGCTCCCTTCCAAAACCTAAATCATACTGCAGAAGCCTTAAAAATATAAGGAACCACTCTGGGAGGCTGAGGTCAGTGGATTGCTTGAGCTCAGGAGACCAGCTTGAGCAAGAGTGAGACCCTATGTCTAAAAAATAGCTGAGCATTGTGGCAGGCACTCATATTCCCAGCAACTCGGGAGGCTGAGGAAAGAAATTTGCTTAACCCCAAGAGTTTCAGGTTGCTGTGAGCCATGATGCCATGACACTCAACCCCAGGGCCACTGAGTGAAACTCTGTCTCAAAGAAAATCTAAGGAACTAGTAGCACCATCTACTGGAACTAGAAAGTAAGTAAGACTTAGAGAAAGAAGAGGAAACTAAGGATTACCAGCTACCAAAGGAAAACTTTTCTTTTAACTTTTTTCTGAAAATTCAGAAAAACTCATTTTATTTGCATTTAATAGTATTCTGGTCCAAGTTTTAAAAGCATCATTTTAAACTGTAAACATTTTGAATTAAAGAACAAAGGAGAGAAGAAATGGGAAGGGACTGGCTCAACAAGGATTCTCCACGACCTTATACTTAGTGACCTACCTTTGCATGTCTAGAATCTTTGAAAACCAAAACAGGACAATAAATTAGACAATAGAACTTCTAATACTAGAAAATTTTTAAATATTACACAATCCTGAATAGTGGTATAAGTGGCACTATTGTCTCTGGGCAGGCTACATAATGCATACAAATCACCAAAAAGTATGTCAAATACGTAAAGACTGAAAGTAATTCCCTGAAGTATATCAGTGAACTAGAATCAAGGTAAAAACTTTTTACTCAAGAAAGATTTTTATTTTATTTTTGTGTGTGTGTGTGTGAGAGACAGTCTTACGTTGTCACCCTGGGTAGAGTATCATAGCATCAGAGTCCACAGCAACTTCAAACTCTCCAGCTTGAGCAATCCTTTTGCCTCAGCCTCCCAAGTAGCTGGGACTACAAGCACCCACCACAACACCTGGCTAATTTTTCTATTTTTAGTGGAGATAGGGTCTGGCTCTTGCTTAGGCTGGCCTCAAACTCCTGAGCTCAAGCAATCCACCCACCTTGGCCTCCCAGAGTGCTGGGATTATAGGCATGAGCCATCATGCCCAGCCTAAGAAAGAGATTTAAAAAAAACAAAAGATACATATAAAAATATAGACTTAAATAAATTTAAAGTTAAAAGTTATCATCCATATCCTCAAAGAGATAAGAGAATCTATTGAATTCATGAAATGAAAGGATGCTCTAGCAAGAAATCAAAAGTACTATCAGAAGAATTTGTAAAACTTCTTATATTGGAGGAAGAGTTAATATCTAATTAGACCAGCTTTAATTTTTTCCTTGAAGAACTTTTAAACTTTATAGATTCTCAAAACTCAAGAGAAGAGCCTTGTTTCCATGCTATAGATGTGAAGTCTTGGAAAGATCAGAAAAATGATAGAGTAACCAACGACCCAACTTGCCTTTGATGGTTTCTAAGATATTATCTGGACACACTACTGATGTGGCAACCTAGTGCTAACGGTAATTATTAAGTTAGGGCCCAATCGAAAACATGGTCACTGTCCCTCAGTGAAGATTGACGCTCTCTTCTCCTTTACATGACTTTGTAATTACAGGATTTGACTATTTCATAATGGTATCTTTTATAAATTATTAACTAAATAATGAAAATCACAGTCCCAAACTATTAAATCCCCAGGACAGATTCACAAACTCAAAACATGATGTCTCAAAGGAACTAATGTTAACCCTGGAAAAACAAATGTCATAGCTCATCTCAAAATGTCATAGCATATACAGGTAGAAGTCAGTTTTCAGTGGTGAAAACTGTGGTGATGTCACTGTTCTGTCATCATATACTACAGACCGTGTGCCCATTATAAAGGCTAAAATGTCCTAGAAACACCTTCTGTCCAAACTGTCTTCTTTGATCCAATAATTAAGAAAAAGATAGACAGGGGAAAGTGAAGGGATAGGGGAGAAAATTTTAGAAGCTTTGAAGTTCTCACTTTCTTAATCAGAAGTACTGACTTCAAGTCTGCTCTAAATAACCCTGGTCAGTAGATTCAGAACTTCTTGTTCTTCTGTGTTTACAAATGGGAAAGCAGAGATTCAGAGACTTGATGACGACTTTATCAAAGTCAAACAACTAATATGCTAGAAACCTAAAGCCCACCACCAATTCTTCTGACTCTAGATACTGCATTCCTTTTTTTTTTTTTTTTTTTTTGAGACAGAGTGTCACTATGTCTTCCTCAGTAGAGTGCTGTGGTGTCACAGCTAACAGCAACCGCAAACTCTTGGGCTACTGCATTCAAACTTTATGTATGTATTACCTCTTTCTTAAGTTGAAACAAAATGAGAATTTGGAAGACCTTACTAATGTTAAAAGTCATGAGTGAGACTGTTCAGAGTTCTTTCCAGCAAAACTACTAGCATCATTAAGTTCTGGATGCTTCCCAAAATCAACAGAGCTCCAAGGAACCAGTTGTTCCCTTCAACAACTACTATAAAAATACTAGCTAACAGCTTTTCTTAAACATAAATAGCACCGAGCAAAAAGAGGATACGTTGTATAGTATTTGTCAATTAAATTCTGTAATTAGATGTTCATAATCCTATTTGAGTGTAACAATGACAATTTGGGAATTTGGTCAATGCCACATTTGGACTGTGCTCTGCCTGCACATAAAAGGTTTTTAGATTTTTCTCTTTTCATCCTCGTATCAGAGAGGGCCTGCTCAGCCTCCCTTGGGATGTAGGCCAAAAACCATTCTGAAAGGAGTTTCTTAGCATAACTCTTTAGGGAAGAAGGGGAAATTTTTCTTGGGCAAGCTCAACAAATTTCTTTCTCCCTGTGTCCAGGCTGAGCTGCTTATATAATGCTTTCTTGTTCAGTGTCTGTTAGAAGTCACAACCTTGTTCCTACATGTAACTCCACAAAGGCCCATTCAAATAATAGAAAACGTGATTGGCTGTTGTCCTTTGAAAAGGCTGCACAGAGGGAACATACATGAAAAGAGTTCATCTTGTGGCTTCCTTCAGTCAATCAACTTGAAAGGCAGTCATTACAATTATCAGTCCTATCAGTCACTACAGCAGGGGCTGCGGTCATTCTGAGCAATTTCCAAAGCCAACAATACTTGCCTATAATAGCACAGAATGTGTTTCTCCCTAGGTGTGGTACACTGTCATTACTGTTTTTACCTCTTGACCAACTTTGAACTTTTCTTTTCCCCCTTTATCTGATAATAGGCCTGGCCAATCATAATTCATTTCTTTCTCCTCCACCATCCATGAGGATGTGAGGTCAGTTTGATCCTGACTATACAGACAATCTCAAGATGATGAACTTTTTCCATTTAAATTGTTAAATGGGACCACTGCAGCCTAGAGTTCCAGTGGCCATCTCTCTTGGCCATGCCAGGTCATCTTCAGAAGAGGCAAATGAGCCAACACACATGTATTAGTCTTCTTAGGCTACTATAAAAAAAAGTACCAAAGATTGGGTGGCTAAAACAACATAAATTTATTTCCCACATTCTGGAGGCTGGTAAATCCAGTATCAAAGGTTTCATTCTGAGGCTTCTTCTTTTGGCTTGTAGAAATCTGTATTCTTTCTGTGTGTTCATGTGATCTGTTTGTGAGAAAACAAGTTCTCTGGCATCTCTTTTTATAAGGACACTAATCCAATCGGATCAGGGCCCCACCTTTCTGACTTCATTTCATCTTAATTATTTCATTTTATCTTAATTACTTCCTTAAAGGCCTTATTTCCAAATACTGCCACACTGGCATTACAGCTTCAATATACAAGTTCAGACATTTAAGTTCACAAATTCATCCAAGAAAAAGTGCTACATACCACATTGCTGAATATCACTATGGTCACAAGATGGCCAAGGGGAGTACTTCAAAGGTGACCATAGTCATATTCAGCAATGACGTATGTAGCACCTTTTCTAGGATGAGTTTGCAAACTTAATTGTTAGACCTTGTATGATGACAGTGCTGATGAACATTCTAGAAAAAGAGTTCCAAAATAGCTTTCAAGGATAGATGAGGTGCTGGTGTTCATTCATAGCTTCCTATTAAAGGTAACCAGAGTGATATTCAGCAATGAGGTATGTAGCAGTTTTTCTAGGATGAGTTCTCAAATTTAATTGTCCAAACTTATATGAATTTAAAGGGATACAGAACACAAACATACAGTTCATAACAACACATAAAATCAAATCTAGCAGAGAGGAAAGACAGTTACACGGCTAGGCTTCATATCCATGATGCCAGGCCCCATGGCCAAATTTCTTCTAGCTAATCTTTTATGTCTGTGTACTACCCTGGTGTTTTTCCAGCCACATGAATGAATCATTCATTTCATACCTAAGCTATTTTTGGTTGGGTTTCAGTTGAAAGCAACTTAAAAGTTCTTGATTACTGTGTTGAATATACTAACAATAAGAGTAGACTTTCAAATTAGGAGTATGAACATGCCGTCTTCATTAGGTGGGTCACTACAAAATTTTTGAGATAGACTACGTTATGTTTTATTATTTCACTCCCAAGAAATACAGTCAACAGCATCCTTTCTGATCCACCCATGCAAGTTTCAACTTGCTCAGCTTATCAGTGTTGCTGAGAGAACTTCATTTGTTCCTGTCCAACAGATTTTACATTTCTTTATTTTTGTGAATTTCAAAACTTTTGAAAGTTTGATTTAATGACCCATTATTAAATGACCACCATCTTGCACCAGGAATAGGGTATGCCTGGCCAGGAAAACCATTACCCAAAACCCCTTCTCACCCTTAGAAGCTGTCTCTACTGAAGCTGAAACTCTTAGCACCACTATCCCTGTAAGAGATGGAAAAACTAAATTTCTCCAGCTGCTGCTGCTTCTTCCAAAGCAACCATTGAAGAAGTTTGGGTTTGGGAGTCAGAAACACCCAAGTTCAAATCCTGGACCTACTTCTTACTGTGTGGTATTGGTAAGTTACTCCATGTCTCTGAATCTCAACCTCCTCACTTGAACAATGAAAATAACAGCACCAATCTCACCAGTATGATGTGAGAAGAAATGGGAGAATATATATGTATGTGAGGAGCCCAGCCCCTTGACCAGCACATGGGAATCCCTCAAGATAGACTGGCTCCTCCTTGTGCTGATACACAGATTGCACCAAATCTGATCCCCATCCCTCATGACTAAGCCAGGATTTACACCAGCTCTATTTGCCTTGTCTGCACCTCAAAATCCCCCTGTGGGTAATTTCATGCTCCAAACCTTCAGAGTTCAGGAGAGGTGGCCAGGCAGGCCTCGGAACAATAGTCTTTTCATTCCCCTGCTGGAAAATGCTGGGGCTCCACCCAGAACCTTTCACCCAAGACTCTGTAAGCCAAGTGTAAATTCAATTACTGTGAAATTAACTAAGCATTAAACAAAAAATCCCAACCTGGAAGTGGTCACTGCTAATTAACTGGTTCCCACTCATTGCTGCTGCCTTTCAGCAGTCAGCTGACAAGGAGAGCTGTCAAGAACTTGCCCACAGGGTGGGCTTGAGCTGCTGTGACTTGATTTGAACTGACAGGGCACAGCAAGCTAATATCAGAGCCCTCTTTCGGCAACCCACGTGACTGGAGGAGCGCTCACAGATGGAGTAAGGCAGTGGATGCACAGACTGGCCTAGACATAGAACAGGAACAGATTGAGACAAGTGAGGGTGTCAAAAAGAAGAGTGATGGCCCTAAGAGTGGGGTACAGAAGTGCTTAGTCAGACGGTGAATGGATGGCTATTCAGCACTATAATAGCATCATCTCGATAAATTCATGATTTTTATCTAATAGCAGGAACTCAGTAAACAATGGTTGATTGGATGGATAAATTTCATAAAATAGGAAGGAATATTCTTCCACTTCTGACTCTCACTTTTTATTAAGCTGCTTCTGAATTCTATCTCCTATCAAGAAGGCAATTTGTTTAAAACCTATTGAGAAAAGTATTTCCTTCCAAACCCTAAACATACTAACCTCAGGTTCTCTCCTTTTCATCCCATACAGAGTGAAAGGGCCATACATACTGACTTATTTAAAAAGATGTATAGAGGTCTCGGGTATAACAGGCCAGTGGTCACATCTGCTTACTTTACTAAGGACAGTGGCCACTGTGCTCATAACAGAGGAAGCAAGCAGACACGAAGAGGTCCAGTCCAGGCAGCATTCTGTGTAGGGATTTTGCTCATTGGGTTGTAAGGCAATCCCACTTCTCATCTGGACTCATCCTGTCCAGGTAACTCTCTGTAACTACACCAGTGGGATTCTTTTAGTTCAAGCTTCCTAAAAACGGATCAAAATCTGTTAAGAAAAATTAAAGTCAAGACAAAACTCTGAATGGTTTGACAAACAATTAAACTACACAGAGATAATAACTTACACAGAGAACACTACAATGAGGATCTTCTGTTAAGTGGCAAACCTTCCCCATGATGGTTGCCACAAAAGCCCACTTTTCAGCGCTATGCTATGGTAATAAAAAGGATTCTATTCCAGACTATTTCTCTTGAATCTTACCTGCACCTCCAACCCCCTTCCTCAAAAGAACAAACAAGCAAATAATTACAACCCAATTTGTGCCCTGTGTTGCTCTATGGTACCTTCCTGAAAGCGCTGGGTAGCATTGTTCAAGTCTTTTGTGGAAAGAACACAGGTTAAATAAAGACTTTCTGGCCAGGGTAGTAATGGTACAAAGCCACCATCACAGATTAGGACCCAGAAGTGGTTGTGCTCACCTTACTATTTTCCTTCTCCCTGCTTTCTTCCCCTCCAAAGTCAAAGGTCAAACATTTTATTAATTGCTGGTGACTAAGTGTATTATGCTAACAGGTGGTAACAGCAATAGCATTTCCATAATCAGTTTGCAAGTCTGAAGTGATATTCAGTGATTTCCAAGGAGTCCACAGAAGTACATCTAGGGCTGTATTTGAAGGCTGAAGTTAGCCTCGTTTTCTAAAATTAGCTGAAGCAGCAGCCAGGAAATATCTGTGGCAAAAGGGGCTCCAAGTATGTAAACTTGTACTGACTTCAAAAGGGAGGGATTCAGGCCTCCCTTGTTCAGACTGCCCTTCTGACAGACTCTCCAGTCTTTAACAAATCCAGGCAAGGCTCTGAATGGATGTCCTCAGAGCAAGCATCCTCTGAGAGGCAGGAGGTTGTGAATGGCCCACTGCCACTTCCCATGCTGGAGCCTCTCTGCCTTCCTAAAGGTGGGCAGTGGCTCCAGCTAACAGTAGGCCTGCTCTGTAACAAAGCCATGAATTTTCCCAAATCAGGGCCTTTCTGTCTCAGCAGTTGAATCGTAGCCCTAAATGTGTTTCTTCTGACCCACAATGTTTTCAAATTGTGTATCAGTGTATAAATACCAGAGGATTTCACCTACATCGCCAACATTTGACCACATACCCCACATCTCTTGAAAACTGAGAGATTTGTTAACACCAGCCCTATAGTTGTCCCTGATCACACCAACCACCTCCTGGCAGGGGGAATATGGACTCTCCACATCCTCATAGTCTGTGCTTCTTCTTGTCTCATTCTGGACTGGCTTTGCCCATTTAACTTACCTGTCTTACAAACCCCTTGGGTTACTCCCTGAGTCAGTGCTACCTAACAGAAGGTTCTGGAATGACAAAAGTGTCCAAAATGGCAGCCACTAGCCACACGTGGCCATTGATTATTGTAGTTAGTTTAACTGAGGAAGTGAACTCCTTAAGTTATTTTAATTAGGTTTAATCTAAATAGCCACATGTGACTAGGATGGGCCAGTGCAAATATAAGCTATTTGCATCCCAGGTGGGTGCATTGAAATGTTATTATAATGCTACAATTTTTGATCTTGAGAAAGCTAAGTGTTCAACATACAGGGTGGACATAAAGTTCATGTGCGATTCAAAATAGACAATTACAAACTTTATGGACACCCTGTATGTATATTCAGGTAGTCATTTAATAATCATAAGTTGCTTAGAAAACCAAAAACTCTTCATCATTATGTCAGATAAAATACTCAGCAGCATCTCTAGACCACTCCTTTGAGCTAAAGACTTCGACTATCTTGTGAGTTAGCAAGGGCAGGTGTTTGAGGGGCAGAGATGAAGCCCACCATCTGCTTTGAGTTGATCCATTCAGTTCTAATAGCAAGTGAACATGCCCAGTCCAATGGCTTTCTTCCCACAAACGCCAAGCCTCTGAGAGCTCTGACCAAATATCAGCAGTTCCCACCCTGGAGAAACGCCGCTCCTAAACCCCAGCAAAGCTGCCAGGTAATTTATTCATTAGTAACAGCCTAATAATTTGATGGGTCCCTGGGGACATATTTGGAAGCAAGGGGAGACCCCTGAATCTGAATCCAATTGCCTTATGATTGTCAAGAGAGACATACCTAAGCAAGGTGAACCCGGAGAAAATACCTACATTTCTATGAGAGACAATTCCTCAGCTCTCTCTCTCTGCAGCCCCTCCTTTCTGTTTGAAATAATTTCCTGGGCTGTGATTATCAAAAGCAAATGGGGGATACACTCAGACCTAGGGGACAACAGATACCCTGTGCCCTGGGAGCCAGTGGAGTGGTCTGAGGTGTTAATGCATTCTCTACTCCTCTGGAGAAAGGTTAAAGTTTGGACTTGAATCACAAGTGAAAATAAGGTTGGTGGCCTGGTTGTTGCCCCTTGTGGACATTTATCCACAGCATAGAAGCCTGCCCAGTTGGTGGTCTCAGCTCATCAAAGTAGCAAGATGAGAGAAAGGGGGGGGGGGATTAGCAACCCAGAGTGCTTCAGAAGTGGAACACTGGCTCATTTTCTCTTAAAATCATGGCTATTAAGCTATGCATCAGTACAAATTCCTCTCCTAGGGAGCAAGCAAACCACAAGTTTTGCCCTTTCCTTTTTCAAAATGGAGGTGTCTATGCCTCTATGAGTGATAACCCCTAGTCTACAAGGCTCTCTCTCCCTTCTTCCTTGGGCTAACTTGAACTTGCTAACCAAAATTCACCTGCTCTCATACACTCATTAAACAAACAGTTCTATGTGCCAAGCATGCTATGACTCAACAAACATTTCTTGGACATGACCATGATGAGGACAAACCCAGTCCCTGTTTTCATGAAGATTATAATCTGTCAGGGGAAAGAGACGCTAAAAAGCACTGTGAAGGAGAGTAGAATACAAAGAAAGAAAGATGCAGGGGAGAACTGAGCAAGTCCAGGGAAGGAAATTCAAGGAAGGTTGTTTAGGGAAAAAGTTGTCAGGCTGATGCTCACTGAGACAGACCCATTTCCCTAAGTTGAGGCTCAATCCACTTCAGTGTTGATCAGCGTCTTATGCAAATCATCATCGTGGCACTCACTGTTGTATCATATCTCCTAGTGCTGAGATTGTCTATTCCCTTCTCTGCATTGTAACTGTATCTTTATATATGTGGTGTCTTAAGCTTGTGCACAAATATTCCATTTCTCCTTCCCTCTCGGTACATTTTAGGATTGGACTTTCCATGCCCCCTTAGGTGTAGTCTAGCCAATAAAATGAGAACAAAAATTACATGTGTCATTTCTGGTCAGAAGATTTAAAAATCAGTGTGCAATTGGCAGTGGTCTACAGAGATCATGTGGGGATCATATGATAAGATAAAGCCTCCAAAAGCCTGGATCCTCAATACCTAAGGAGCAGAGGTCCCCTTGCTGACTTGACGTGGAGGTGAAGTATGAATATGAAATAAATTTTGGTTGCTATGCTGCTGAAATTTGGGAGGGTTTTTCATTACTCTTCCATAACCTAGCCCAGTTAACTGTAACAATATTTTAGCTCCCCACTGGACGGTAAACACCTTTAAAATAAGAGTCACTTATACGTTTTCATATCTCCAGTGCCAAGCACAGGGTACATACTTAGTAAATGTTTCTTGAATTTACATACAAGTATACTTTGATGTTATTTATAAAACAGCCTAATGATTCCATTAGAGTCTCTCAATTCACTTTTTATTTTTTTTAATTAAGACACAGTCTCACTTTGTCATCCTCCATAGAGTGCCTTGGCGTCACAGCTCACAGCAACCTCTAACTCTTGGGCTTAAGTGATTCTCTTGCCTCAGCCTCCCAAGTAGCTGGGAGTATAGGCACCCACCATAACACCCAGATATTTTTTGGTTATAGTTGTCATTGTTGTTTAGTAGGCCCGGGCCAGGCTCAAACCCACCAGCCTCAGTGTATGTGGCTGGTGCCCTACTCACTGAGCTATGTATGGGCACTGAGCCAGAATACTTCAATTCATTTTTTAAAAAATTGTGAGAAAATCAGAAAATTGATCACTGTAGACAGCTAAGATAGGAAATGATCATTTTGGAATCAATGGAAGAAATGTCTTCAAATGTGACATTCGATCATGTTGGGCATCTGCTATGACACACAATGTTTATAAAAGCAATCCAGTTACTTTCTTAGAATGTTGACTTGCATTGAATACAAATAAGAACAAAGCCAAAAAAGTTTAATAATGTCCTGGGCCACATCCATGATTTTTGTAATTGCATCTTTATCTAACTGACACTAGGGGGGATTAGCTTCATATTCACAAACCAAGGACACAGATCAGTAATTAGAGAGAGAACTGATTGCCCAAAGGTTTCAAATTTGGAATCTACTCAATTACTTCCCCCTTGAAACCTATATCCATTATTTGAAAGCAGTTTTCAAGCTTCTCAATCATCCTATTTATAATACTTTAACTCCAATTACTCTTCTCATTGTATCTTTCCAGAATACATTTCTAATTTCTTACTTAATTCCCTGTCTACACCCATGAGTATCCAAGTTATTTTAAGATTAGAACATATATAAAATAACAATGCAATATGATATTATTCCAAATATTTAAGGAACAAATATTTTTCCTCATTATACCTTACATTGCACTTTAATTTGGAAATAAATCCTTTGCTGAAAGGATAAAAGGAGAATCTGCTATGAATTTTGGAAAGGGTGTCCTTTTCCATATCTCTGTAAAAAGAAGTCATTAATAATATTAGCCTTTAGTACAGTTTCAATTTATATGTCATTGAGGAATTTGAATCACTGTGAATTCTAATTAGAAGGCTATTATTCAAGCTAGTTTTAAGACAGGGTAGTTGCTATAACAAATAGATCTAAGCATGTGATGTTCAAAACAATATAAATTTATTTCTTGCTCTCTTAAATGTATTTCTTGCTCACTTGCTCCTAGACCACTATTCAGACATGCTCCAACTGCAGTTAGCTGTCTTCCATGTGGTCATTCCAGAGCTCCCTCTACCAACTCATTGGCTTTTATCCTGATCCCCATCCCACCGGTGGGGAGGATAAGAACACAAACTAGCATGCTTAGAGCGTTATAATGATATGGGCCTTGTGGTGACACAAAACCTTTCCTCTAACACTGACGTTGACCCAGTCCAATTGTCATATCTAATGTAAGGGAGACTATCTAAGAAAAAAAGACAGCAGATTTAGGGAATATCTGGTTATCTCAGACACAATGCAACTTTGGGTGGATGTGCAAATACCAGTAAAATTTGAGAAAACAAATGAAAGAGACAGAGATGCAAATAAATTTCATTTGGTTGTACATTTGATGGGTATATTCTAATTCCCTTATCATCAAAGATTTTGACACATTGAGGCAAGAACTCTAAACCCTCAAAAGATCTGAGAAATACAGTAAAATCCCTCAGTAACAGAATGGAGCAGGTAGAAGAAAAGATATCTGACATTGAAGACAAAGCTTTAGAATGCTCCCACATACTCACAGAGGAAGAAAAGCAGGAAGCAAAAATGGGTCATTCCCTGAGAGAATTTTAGGACCACTCCAAAAGAGCAAACATTTGCCTCATAGGAATCCCTGAGGGAAAAGAGGATGGTTCAAAAGGCACAGATACTTTACCCCAAAAGATAATTGAGAACTGCCCAAGCATGGCAAGAGATAATGAAATTCAGATAGCACACAGTTTCAGAACCCCAGCATGACTCAAAGCAAATAAAGTAACTTCTAGACACATTGTAATTAACATTGACAAAGTTAATATGAAGGAGAAACTCCTGCAAGCAGCCAGATGTAAGAAAATCATAACCTACAAAGGGAAGACTATTAGAATGACTATAGATCATTCTGCTGAAAATTTTCAAGCCAGAAGAGGATGGACATCAACCTTCAATTTCCCAAAACAAAACAACTTTCAGCCTGTATCCAGTTAGGGATCCTGTATCCAGCTAAACCAAGTTTCATTTATGATGGAGAAGTCAAATACTTTAATGACATTCACACATTGAAGAAATTTGCCATAACTAAATCAGCTTTCAAGATATTCTCAGATCCATCCTCCATATAACCACCACAATGCTCTACCACCAAAGGAAAC